>JAEIIH010028683.1:0-10387 GCA_018904745.1 Drosophila orosa
AAGCGCTTTTAATTGCATATTTTGTCACCTTAACAAGGCTTTAATTAATTAATAATTAGCTCAAATTAGTCCTCAAAGCTAATTGAATTAACTAGCCAAGTTTTGTTTGTCACTCAACCAACCAAGTGTCTTCATTAGTTCACAAACCATTTAAGATGTTGCTACTAAAAATCCTCCTAATAATATTTTCCTGCCTAAAACTTATATTAACTAATCCAGATTCAATAATCAACGAATTAACTTTAAAATTAAATATAAAAACTCACATTTATTATGGTTTTATCATGGATACCTTCGAGGAACTCAACTTGAAGACAAATCAACCCAAGTTATTAATTTTTAACAACATAAGTGAAGAGTTTAAAGCACAACACGATGAACCTGTGCTGGTTATAATAAATTTAGAAGCTGATTTGGATTATAATCTAATAACAATAGAGGTGCTGAAATTGTACTTTATAGATAGGCAATACAACGATATATTGCTTATTGATACGGATAAAAATGAAGAGAAAAGTTACAAAGAAATCGGCAAGGCCTACTGGGATGCAGGATTTTCTTATATATTAATTTACGCCTCCCAAGAAGAGCAGCTTTTATCTATCAGACCCTATCCCTACTTGGAAATTAAACAAAGTAATTTAGATGATTATATAAAATCCAGAAATAATCGCAATTTAAAGGGTTATCCCTTGCGTGTGCTGGTTACCAATGATCCACCTCATTGCTTTGTGGACGTGGAGGAGCCACTCAACTCCAAGGATCGCTATAAGGGAAGTATCATAGCCATTTTCAAGCTTTTTGCTGAACAACTCAATGCCACCTTAAAGACGGTGCCCTTTCCTGGCCTCAGGAGATACTTCACCTTCGAGTGCCTCGCCTTTGTCCACGACAACGAGACCGATGCCTGTGGGAGCATCTTCATAAGGACGTACACGTACCCCACCAGTCACCCAGTTCGCCTGAATCGCGTGGCCATCATGGCTCCCTTTGGGAATCCCATCGACAAGTTCTACTATTTCTTCAGGCCCTTTGACTTCTATGTTTGGATCGGCATTGGCCTGATGGTGGTCTATATGTGCATAATGGGTTCCTTGCTCCATCGCTGGCACTTTGGGCACTGGGATGTGGGTCAGTACCTCCTGCTGGCGGTGCAGACTCTGCTGACCAGGGAACTCTCGTTGCCACATTGTTCTAGTGGCTCTAAGATGATGCTGCTGCTCCTGCTCTTTGCCATTGGATTCGTCATCTCTAATTTGTATGTGGCTCTGCTCTCCATGATGCTGACCACGAAGCTCTACCAAAGACCCATCGAGAACCTGGCCGACTTGAAGGCAGCCAATGTGAACATATTACTGAACCAGCACAACGTCAAACCCAATGCCATTTATGGGAGTTCGGAGGAGCTCAGGGAGAGATTTCTCCTGGTGGAGGAGGAGCTGCATCTGCAGCACAGGAATGGCCTGGATGCCAACTATGCCTACGTGGACTCTGAAGACCGCATGGACTTTTATCTGTACCAGCAAAAGTTTCTCCGAAGACGCCGCATGAAGAAGCTGCCCAACCCAGTGGGTTACACCTGGGCTGTCCAGGTAATACGCCAGAATTGGGTGCTGGAGAGGCACTACAATGACCACATTCAGCGGCTATTTGAGAGTGGATTGCAAAAGAAACTAGTGGAAGATGTCCATGAGTTGGCAGTGAAGGCAGGCTTCCTGCACTTTTTCCCCACACAAGGTCAGACCATCGAACCACTGAGGCTTGAGGATATCGTAATGGCAGCCATGGTCTTGGGCGGCGGCCACGCCCTCGCCGGGATCTGTTTCCTGGCCGAGCTGACACACTCAATCCAAACGCAATCGTTGTTCTCGCAATCACGGGAATGGCAATAGTTCCGGCTGGTCATAAAGACGGTTAACACCCACGCCATAAAGGCGGAAACACCCCTAAGTGTATCGCAATTTAAAGCGATTAGGGTCACAATGAGGACCCGCATGCGACATCCGATGGCAGGACTCTGGAAGGACACTCACAGAAAAATATATAGAACTTGTATTAATTAATTATTTGTTGAAATATGTAATAGCTTTAAAGGAAGAGGGTTTTGTAAAAGCCTTTGAGTAGAAGTAAACCAAAGAAACCTCACAATAAATACATTTAAACTCCTTCATTTTTCTTCTTGTAATTTTTATTATATTTTTCATTATCTAAAAGCCTCTATTAACTTTCTAGAAACCTCACAATAAATACATTTAAACTCCTTCATTTTTCTTCTGGTAATTTTTATAATATCTTTCCTTATCCATAAACCTCTATAAATTTCTCTGAGTGCCTTGGAAGTGTGTCATGTGGGTGGGCCCTTACTCTACTCTTCTCCCAGCGGAAGTTGCCGAAAAATGCAGCAGTTGATTGAACATTGATTGACAATGGCTTCAGCACAGGAAGAGGGGCGCGGCTCGGTCCACTGAGAGACAATCGATTCATGGACATGGACATGGATGTGGACATGGCTGAGAGGACATATAACCAGGGATGGAGGAGGAGGAGGTGGTGGCGAGCTGGGGCGCTACTGCTCCTTGGGCAATCCCCTCTTTTGTTCAGCGAAACAATGGCGATTTGTGCACCGTGAGCAGTCGTGAGCTCCTCGCTCTTTTGTGGCCCTTCTGCCTGTCCTTGTAATCCCCGATAATGGGCCATTGTCAGTATCGATGTGGGATGTCCGCTGGCCAAGTCCGAAGTCCCGCAGTCCCGCAGTCCCTTGTCCGTTGCCTGATGCCTGATTTTCGACGCCTGCCATTGACGACCAATGACAGGCACTCGGCTTTGCCACGATGCTTGATTGCTGGACGCACTTTGGCACAGACACCGATGGGGATTGGCTTGGCTTCAATTGGATTGGATTGCCCCACTCCAAGATCCACTTAAGTCGGGTTAAATTAGGTATTTAATACAGGGAATCCAGATGGATTGAGTGTGAAAAGGGGAAGTAATTAGGGAGCTTAAAAGGGAGATTAAGAATTATTTGAGGGAGAGTTTCAATTTCAAAGGGAGTAGGAGTAGCCAAGGGTATTAATTCAGAGTCTTTATAGAAAAAGGGATATAAGATACTCAATTAAAGAGCTATACTTCCCTAATGTCAACTTACCAAATAAGTTACCATCTGGTTAATGGGGATTACCATTCTCCCTTCCCCACAAAACCGAAATGACATTTCAATTTAAACAACATTTGCCACTCAAAATGATAATTACACGTTTCGCATTTGAAGTGAAAATAACAGAGACCTTAAGTGGGATTAGTTTCGGGTTTATTGTCACTTTTGGCCCCTTCAATCAAGCGATATCGCAACCCAGCAAAGGTCCAAAGGTTCCTCTACAGAATTTCATCACTCTAGTGACTCAGAGTTTGCAATTCTTTAAATAAGAATTCAGTTCATAAGTTTATAAACAATTACTTTTCACTTTTTGCGCTTAAAAACTTATCAAATGCTGTTGCCAACTGGCAGCTCTCCCTGTGAAATCAAGTGAAGTTTCTCGTAAAACGAATCTGAAGCAAAAAATATTGGCCAAAGTCACGGGCCCTCGCAATTGCCAATGTGTTGCTATCGCTGTGACGTCACAAGGAATGTGCCGCGAAGATTGCCACCGATTAGATTCGGTTACAAACAACTCGAAGTCGAAGTCGAAGTCGAAGTATGTTAAGTTGTCAAGTGATAGCCGAGGGCTGTTCATTAGCGAAATATAAAAGTGTTCTTGGCCGTAGCCTGTCATCGAGATTGCTCCGTAGGTGCTTTGCTTTGCTTTGAGGTGATATTTGAACCTCTTCAAAAAGCTGAAATTCATGTATGTTTATAAGAAAATTCCTCGGAAAATGTAGTAGGGGAATTTTTTCTATGCAAAGATTATAGCTTAGGAATATTTAAAGTGGGTTATCTAATCCAAAGAGTATTTAGGTAATTGCTTGTATAATCTTTGATTAGACAACTTGAAACGTGATTTGTTAAGAAGGTGAAATTGTTTTAGAAAAGGTGATGTAATAGGTAATAGCTTAAGCTTTCTTTGATTTGCCAAGTAACTAAGCTATTTAATGTTTCATTTATATTTTTTTAAGATTCTAAAGGCTTGATTTCATTTAAGGATTAAAGCTTTGGTCCTTCGAGCTGGACATAGTCGCCTCTCTCACACAAAACCCATTGTTCTATCTTTTTCGGCTAAAAAATAAAGCTTTTAGCTTTTGTTTTTTACCTAAAAATTGAAGGCCTTAAAGCTGAAAACATGTAGTAACCCGTCCCACCGTTAGATAATTGCTATTAACCAGGTTAACGGCGACCCTGTTGTGGTCACAAAAAAAGCACAAACAAAAACCCAAAAAAACAATAACCAAACAACAAACAAAATCCCAAAACTCAAATCAATCTTTATTTTGGCAACTTTTTCGCTTGGCCCATCAAGCTACTAATACCGCAAAAAGCTAATTAATTTTTTGCGCTGCCCATTTCGCCGTCAACGGCAGCCGAAAACGCTCATCAAACAAATTGGTCGGCGTGGGTGGCCAACTACTCTTAACTTGGCTTTAATTGCATGTGCCGTTTGCTGGTAGCCAGTCCCCAGTCGCCGGTCGAGAACCTGCCAAAGACAGGCATTTAAAAAAGACGCAGCTCATTGTCTGCCTAATGGCTTCCAAAGCCAAGCCAAGGCCCGTCCCGAAAACGTTGATTTTCTGCATATTTTTTGTGTTGTTGTGTTGTGTTGACCATTTACCGTTTGGCCTTTTTGACTTCGGCGTGTCAGGCCAGCCTAAGCTGCTTAATAAACTTAACAATTTAATTTGCCAACAACAAATTGTTTATGTTTATTATTTAAGAGAGAGAGAGGGAGCGGGAGATTGGGTTAATCAAGGGGAGGCAGAAGAAACCTTTGATAGTGGAAGGGTTTTAATAATTAGAAAAGTAAAAGTGAGGGACATTTTTAGAGAAAGTTTTAAATCTTAGAGAACTAAGATGGTTTCAAGAATATAAGAATACAAGAATGATGGCTTGTGAACTCAATTTATAAGATATAAACCCATAGAAGAACCCTTGCCTTATATTCTTCTTTAAAAACTTCTATCATATTATTTTAACCCCCTTTCTCAGATCCAAATTAAGCTTTATTTACCACCGGAAATGCTTCTTGGCTGATCATGACAAATTGTTAATACCTTGGGCAATAAAAACTTAAATATCTACAGTTGATTATCGCGTTGACAGCAACTTGGCAACTCTGCACGCCGCTGGCCCCACTTGAACTTTGTGGCCAACGGCTGACCAGCTTCTCCACTCTCCACTCTCCACCCCCTCTCCCTCTCCTCTAGGCGCCACGATTTGCTGTCAATCAACGCGGGTGGTGTGCCCTCGGTGGGTGGTTGTGGGGTATAGTATCACCCAATCAATAACAATGACTGATTACGATTAAGCGCCCTGGCCATTTGGCTTCATTGGCGAGCCTCCATTTTGGCCAGAAGGAAATGCGAAAATGTTTGGGCCATGAGTCACAGATTTCTGGCCAGTCGTGTGGCCAAAAGTTATGAGGAAATACGTAGTTGGACAGGTGAAAGAAAGTTTTCTAGGAGGTCAACAGAGAGAGAGATTGATGGGGCGAAAGGCCTTCAAGTGAGCAATTATTATTACTATTTGGGTTATCATCAATATTACATAATTATTTTTGGCTTAGAGGATATTTAGACATAATTATTTGTTGGGAAAATGTAATGATTTCTACTAAGAAATAAAGAAATATAGTAAATATCTACAATGATTTCAGAAATGCTTATTTTCAGCTTAAATGTACTCCCAAAAGTGAAAAGAAAGTCATTTGAAACTGTGAATAGTTCTTAAATATTCTTAAACTAAGTCTAGCTTGTTACTAAATTATTTAAGACTAACAAGCATACAAAATATCCTTATACTAGATACAATAATATAAGGAAATCGGTTAATTCTAATTTAGAAAATATTCCTTTAATAAAACAAACCAATTTTTCCCCTCTTAACAATATTGCAATTCAGTGATTCCCTTTTAAAGGCCCAAGATGACCAGGCAAATATTAAAAAGTACCTGAAGCTTATCAGTCAATTGGGCACGACTGGAGCAAATCATTCCCCCAACAAAAAACATATATATTCTATATAATATATATAATATTCCCACCCTCCTTTCCCTAAATGACGTGCGAATTTGGCATTAGAGCGCCACAGCTGTCAGTGATTTACGGTCCTTTTCGACTCCGAGGAAACCTCATAAAGATTGTCCCGAATAGCGAAATCAAAATAAATCGTAAATAAATCGAGGCGAAATTCATTTAGCAGCGGCACACAAAGATTCCATGACACCCGGCTATATCAGATCGTCTCCAGTGGCATCCGCCTTTCTACTACTCAGTCGGACTTTGCTATCGGATCGTATATTACTAACCCCGGACAGCACTGCCTTATCGCCGGAGAGTTTCTTACTGTTTTCCTACTGTTTTCTTACTGTTTTCTTACCATTTTCGATTCAGGCCAGGCTAATGAGCTATAATTGATTCCCTTCTCGATTGGTTTACGACGCGACTATAATATCTGGACAGGATCTTGCGGTTTCCTTCGGTGACGAGGCACGTGTCTTCCAAGCCGTATCGAATTTTTGTGTGTGTGTATTTCGACCGCAAAGGCCAAAAGCTCACTGAAATTTACACTCGTACTTGCCGTTTGTTACCAAACATGTAAACAAAAAACCGCAAAGCCAACAAAATATTCAGCCCACACCACACACAGAGCACAGCCGACAGAGTGCGGAAAACGTGGCCTGCGGGCGATTCGTGTTTGACAAGTAATAAAAGTGATTAAAGCAAATCTAAACACTTGCTATATGTGTTCTCCATGGAAGTGAGTTATCTGGGGGGGTTGTGCAGGGGTCGAATCATTTGTTAATCAAAATGCAAATGTAATCAATAGAACGGAAGTGCCTGCCCCCCTGTAATTTGGTTATTGTAGTAAATGTAATAACATAATGGATTAGTCCAGGGGGAAAGGGGGAAAACCGGGGTTGCACAGTGGGCTAAAAATTGTATATATTAAAGACCTATTTTGAGGGATAACTTGGCATTTTTCTAATATTTTTTATGCCTTAAAATAACAACCTTAAATACTTAAATACTGTGGGCATATCTACTAAATTATATCTAATGTTGTAACCTTAATATCTTTATTAAATTTAGTCAACAATTTTCCCTTGTAACTTTAATATCTTTATTAAATTTGGTCTTTAATTTTCTCTTACAAATTAAATATATATAATATACAACCATCGTTTTAAGACACTGTAACTGGCTTCAAAAAAAGGCCTCCCTCTTCTTCGGTCTAGCCATGGCTCTCTCCCTTAGCTGCGCCCCAAGTTGCATGTCAAACGGCATGAACATGCTGCAAAAGGTCACCCCAACTCCACCTCCCCTTAAGGCCACTCCAACCACCACCCACCTGGTTCCACCTGGTCGGTCCACTGCTGGCCCTTTGGCATTTCGGCTGCCGCTTTTCCTGCGGAAATGTGCGCCAAAATGTTTGCGTGCCTCCCAAAAAAACGACGAGTATGAGAATGTAATATGTTGGGGATATTTGAAATTTAAGAAAAACATCGTGCCAAGGCAGGGTGCTGACATGCTACACATATATATATATATATATATTCATGTTATATATGCGATTTATATGGGGATGACTTGGCAAATGGCGCCGGCAAATGCGTTCATTGAACTGCCACAGCGATGCAATAAAAAATCAGAAAAAAAAGGCACATTTAAAAGGAAAATAAATATGTGTAGGATAACTGGCGACTAAAGGAAAACCTCCACGAAGGAAAAGTGGGGGGTGGGAAGATCTAAGACAAACAGTGAGCGGATTTATGGGGTCGCTGCGGGTCTCGTTGCAAGTAAGACGGAAGCGGAAGGAGGACGCGAAACTGGCAACTGACACACAAAAAGGCACAAGGAAGTGAGGGGGGGAACCGCAAGGAAAGGAAGCTGTCGAAGGGGCTGGCAACCCTTGCGGCTACTCCTGGAGGCACTGGAAAAAATTTAGACCTACAAATATTCAAGCTAAAGATTAAGATGGAGACTTTTAAGACATATAAGTCGTGAAACTTAGCTTAAAAATGTTTATAATATCAAAGAAAATATTTGTATACCCTGAACAATTATTTATTAAAGGATTCTCCTTTATATAATTAACATTTTAAAGAGGTCTTAAAACCAACTTTCAGGACTAATATGTCTTACACCGTGAACAATTAATTATTATTATTTTCCTCAACCTTAACTATTTTTTTAAATTTACAAATATCATTTTAAATATCTTTCTCAGTGCCTTGATCCCTCTGCCTTACTGTCTTGCTCTTTTCTTGTTGTTTTTGGCTTGGCAAACGGAAGCGAATTATGTTGCCTTATGCGACGACAACGACAACGATGAAGACGACTACGACGAAAAAGGGTTCAAGACACCAGCTCCAAACCCAGCTCCTGGGGTGCAGCCGTGTCCTGCTGGGGTGAAACTGATACGCCGCAGCTTGATACAGATACAGTATCTCGTGGCCGGTTTAATGTGCAGAAAATTTTTGATTTTAATGAGCCATTCGACGCGTATCAGATTCCATTCATTACTTACGCCTCGCTGGAGGTAACATTGCACAAGACACCAAAACTCAAGTGGTACACCATGGCGGATAATTGATATTTGACCGAATTGGCCGCAGGAAACTCCACAGATAAACCGCTTGAAATTATTATAATCAAGGATTGATTTCCTAATCGCAAACTCACTTCCCGTCATAAAACAGATTCAGATTCCTTGGGTTATTATTAGGTAAAAGTAAAAAAAACACGAAATCAAACCTGGGGGAGTGACTTCTTCCATTGTTTCTTGTTTGGGCAACGATAAGATTTTATATTTCTGATATAGAAATATAATGAAATTCCAATTGCATACGATCAGTTGACTTGCTATTCAACGATGATAAATCAAATTCCATTTGGTGTATACTACTTATATTTAGAGGATGAACACGGGAATTCCGTGGAAGAAATATCACTTATTTTGCGATTTGAAGGCGTCACTTTTAAATTCCACATTTCCAAGTAGAAGGAGCCATAAATTTGTTGTGTGTGTTTCCTCTAAGTCTACTTAATCTACAAATCGAACTTGTCATTTAACCAACACAAAAAAAACTGAAGTGAAAAGTGAGAGTGAACGATTTTCTTGTCATCGAAAGCAGCCCCAACGGATGGGAAAATCTCCAGGCGTCAGATAGTGATGGGTAATCAACACTTGGAGACGCGGTCAAGGTCAATTGTAGGTAAAAATAAATGTTGAAATTTTAGCAATAAATAGAAATGATTTTCCTGGGAAACCTCTCTCTCTTTCTAGAGTGTTTCCACTCCACTTGAAGCTTGGGTGGGTGTGTCTGTCGGCGAAACTGTGGCAAATGCCACGCCCCTCTGGCTGGGTAATTTGTTGCGCTTCGTTGCGCGTGGAAATTATGATTTTTGCTTTTGTGGAAAATCTCATTAGGCGGTGCCTGGAAAAAAAGGATGCCGATTTTGCCATAAATATAGGCTAGTGCCCAGTGCCTGCTGCAATTTGCAACCCAAAACTCTGAGCCCCAACGCCATCCTTTGGGGTTAAAGGCACGTTACGTGGCATTTTAATTAAGCGGAGCAGCGAGCACCGAGCAGCAACCAGCGAGCAGCGTTTTATGGACATTTCTTTAATGGCCCCGCATAAATTCTGCGCTCCAGCTAGAAGAGACTGCGACTCGGGGGCATAAAAGGCACGGCAGGCAGTCTGAAAGTGAATTTAATGCCATTTTTTTCGGGTTCAAACAATGTAGTGAAGCCGCTTTGTATCGGGAGTTATGCCGTTGATAACTATATCCCGCCGGCAGGGCAGACTACTTTGTAGCGGATCGATGATCGGTGGCTTTTCTTATCGATTGCCTGATAAATGTGTCATTCAACCCTGCGGCAACGACGGACCAACTGCAACTGCAACTGTATCTGGTATTTGTATCTGTATCTGGTAAATACGTTTTATGGTTCTCTAAAGCCCTGCTTGCACTGGCTTTTACACTGAATATGGCAGGCTAGCTGTGTTTAAACAAGCATGAGGTAGGGGGTCTCACTTGTGAGTCATTAAATATTACTAATAATTTTTAAGGAGAAATGTATGTTTTCTTATTTATTTATATTTATAAGGAGTTCAATTAATCACTCTAAATAATCAAAATAAAAAGAAACAAAGGTTCCTCTTAAGGTCTCTTTCCCAGAAATATTGTTTAATGCTCTATTCAAGTTGGCAACAATTAATTAAAGACAAGTACAC
>JAEIIH010028719.1:0-13757 GCA_018904745.1 Drosophila orosa
ATGTTTTAAAAATATGTATTACTTTTAAAATACAATTTTTGCATTACTATTAAAGTATTTAAATTACATTTTAAGTCCCATTTGTTCCCAGTATGTTTACCACAACTGTGCACATGCAGCATGTATGTGTGTGTGTAATGGTAATTAAGGATTTGGTCCTTGCCAAGGCAGGAGTCCAGTTAAAATGGCATGCCCCTTTGGGCCATTTTTATGGTCATTGTCCAATGGAATGGAAGCACAAAAGAGCCACAAAAAAAAAATAGAAGCTGCCTCAGACAAAACCACACCTGGCCCTTACCTGGCTTTGGGTACAGAACATCATGGCCTTAGATAAGACCTTGTTCCTGTGTGTGTGTTTACAAATCTCTGCGCTAATTAAAAGTCATTAGAGCGTGGTATAATTGCATTTAAAGAGAGAATCCCCAGAGAATCCCCACAGTTTAGATGCTGTATAAATCTGTTAGAGCTTTAAGTTGATCCACGGCGATTAATATAGCCTTATCTAATTACCTGTTTCCTTTCTTCTTTGCAGGTAAGCATAACCCGCAGAAACGTGAAACGTAAATTTAGCGGCAAAAAGGCGTAAGTAGAAAACACGAGGTCGCACGGTCTAATGCAAATCCGACTAATGAACCTCGGGAACAGAAAGTTCAAAAAAGGAGAGCATTTTGCCGTCACATGAATATTTCAAGAGCGTGTTTCATTAGCACTTAAGCCGCTTGAGCCTTAGCCTTGTGTCTTGTGTCTCCGCGCTGCGGTTTCCATAAAATATTAATCCATTCGAGCCGCATTTCGGATGCAAATGCAAAGCGAATGAATAAATGATAGTCGCGTGTGCGAATTATTAGTCGGAATTCGGCACACTAAGTGTTTGCCCCCCAAAAGTTGTGAGTTGAGAGGCAACTCAATCGAATCGCGCTGTTCGCTTCTTCATAAATTTCTGCCTCATGAAATATGCAAGTGCCAAGCTGGCATGAAAATGGCGGAGTTTCCGCTGCAACCGCTCATCCAGCCCTGTCCTGGCCTGTCCCGTCCAGTCGTCGTCCTGCCTTATCCTATTATATCCGGCCAAGTTCTTTTTATACCCTAGTATTCGCAAGTAAAAAGGGTATACTGAGCTTGAGATTAGTTTAATTTATAAGACAGATGTTACAAAAATCTTGAATTAATGTTATTACTATATCTTAACATGAATTTATTGAAAAATTAGCAAGATTATCGGAGCATCAATTGAATAGTAAATGTATTATCCTAATCTTGTATGAAATCAATTCCTTTCTTGACATTTTTCAATTGAAATTCATATTAAACTTACATCTTTTAAATATTACCTTCGTGTTTTTGTTGTTTTAGTAAATTTCTTAATTTTTTATGAAAACTAGAGCTTTAAAAAAATTGATGTACCATTAATATTATCAATGGAAAGGTATTTTGCGGCACTATCGATGTCTTAGCTATTCTATCAAACAAAAACTCATTTAATTGTTAATTCGATTTATTTTCCAACTTAAAAAATATATATATAAATATTAATTTTCAAAGGAACACAACTTTTCCATTGAACATATCGAAAAACTTCGATAACGCGCTATCGTTGTTTTTATAACCCTAATAAAAACCCTTAATGGAATATAACTAACAAGTATCTCATAGTCGTCCTAAGAATTTCTTCATATTTTTAGAATTCTTCTCCCTTCTGCTGTCTGCTTCTGCATTCTCGCGCTGTTTTGTTTAAATTGTCAGTTTGCACACAAAATGCCGTAGTTCCGGCCAGTGTTCATTTCGCTGACTTGGCCTGCAAATTACAGCCAACTTTTGTTCTATGCCACCATCATCCTAGTTTACTTCTTCCATTTTTTTGTTCACGCAGCAGCTCCGTTGGCTATTTAAACTCGTTGGAAATATCTTTCCTGTTCATATTCCCTGGCAAATATTTTGCAGCAATTTTTTAATAAACTCGGTTAGATGATTTGTCCGCGAGCTGGCTCTGCTTTGATGAAGCTGAATGCTCTGCATTTTTGTTTACTTTAGAGGGTTTTTGCTGGGGAATTTTTCTGATTGCTTTGATTTTAGGTTATAGTTTTTTTATACTGGAAATATTTAATTTCTCCAGGTTTTTTTTTTTGTGTTAGTTATTTTTATTGTTGTATGGAAAATATTTTTTTTTTATTTTTTGAGGGAAATTTACCAGAGTTGTGTAATTAAGTATACTGACATTACTCTGAAATATATATTTTACAATTGGCTTTATTATTATTGACATTTATTTGGTTTTAATTAATGTTTCTTTTGTATTCTGATTTCAAGCAAATTTATTAAATTATAAATTCATTTTTTCTTTTGAAAAAAATATTTTATTGATTGGCTTACTTTTGTTTTGTTTTTATATCTTTAAACAAATAATTTCGTGAACTATTTTGCAGTTGTTAGCTGGCTTTTCGTTTAAGTTTTATCCTACTTTCATGTGTTTTTATATTATTTTTTTATTATTGATAATATTGAAAACATATCTTTCAAAATTCGACAGGCTCTTCTTTAAGAAAAACTTCTTGTATCACGCATACGCCACGTGTCTTCCCTTTGCCTTGGCCCCATCAAAGTGTTGGCATATTTTCCCAAAGAATCCTCGCCAGAACACGCGTCCCCCAACACTTTATTATTTATTACCATAATCAAATTAATGGCAACAAGCCAGAGGGGCGGGGCGAGTAACGAACGCAGCACGATAATCACATTTATTAACATTTTAACTTAATCAGCAGGGAGGCCTGAAACGCCTTTTGATGTACGCAGAAAGTGTCCTAATCAGTCAGGTGTTGTCAACTCACTCAAAAGCTTTTATTATTGTTGTTGCCAAGTAACAAACAAACATTTTAATTCAAATATTATTCACTCTGACACACACACATCCTTCCACTCGGTTAACTGTAATAATTTTCCTCGAATACAACATGTGTTGGCAATTTGCTTAGCTTTCCTCCGACACAATCTTGCTTGTCATCCTGTCTTGTCGTTTCATTTCACTGCCGCCGATAAGAAAGTTTTCCAATGTTATGAGAATTTAAAAGGCTCTTCATCTCTCTTGGGGTAAAAAATAAAATATATATCTTATCCCTAGCTTCCTGCAAAGTCATCCATCATTTTGTGGATCCATGAACTGCCGCAGACAACCACTAAACGAACGAAACATGGCTCATTTAATTGAAACAAATGCGTGCTGCGTATCAATTGAAGCCAACGAAGCCCACATAGCAATGTGTGTGAAAGGAGCAATAAAAACTAAATGACAACAAAATGGGTTGAGCGTTTTTAGCACCATTTTTCTAAATGAGCAACAGGGATGGCAATCGTTTCAGGTGCCCCGTCAATGGGCGGCCAGCAACAGAGACAAAAAAAAAAAAAGGAAAAAAGAGGGTATACAAAATAAACAAACATAGATAAACGAGCGTGTTCTATTTGCCTCCCCCAGATGTTGTGGCAAGTGATATTAAAATCCATGTAAATTACACACAATCATCATAATGCCTACGTCGGCATGTGTTGCGTGTGTGTGTGTAGTGTGCCATAAAGTGACACCCAACACGAGAATTCCGTCGGACCTTTTATGGCCTGACCGCAACGGCAACGTTTGACACACTCGTTACAATAGATATAATGCGACCAGATAGTCGTATAATGCCGCAGATAATGCCAGCGACGTGCTCTCTGAAGTGCAAGTGTACCGGCAGCATAGATACTATATATAATATATACAATATATATTATAAATCATAGATTAGAGGAAGCAGTAATGGAGAATAAAGCACATCCTGTCTATAATAACAATTAAAGGCGTATTCTACATCACAGTCTTTGGTATGGCTTTCGAAATAGCTAAAGACTTATAAAGGGATTTATGGAGTCTAATGCAGATTTATACAAAATATACATACAAGAAAGATCATTGTTTCTCTTAGAACTCATTTTATTTATTCATTCAACTTTGATAGCCACCTGAGAAAGGTGTGGAGTACGAGGGCTGCTTATTATTACTGCCAGTTTGGGTATACCAAATGCTTTGTGGTTTCTGGGCTGATATTACTCCAGATTCTCCAGCAGGACCTCGTGGACCGCGTGGACCTGTGGGTCCGCTAGGTCCTCGTGGTCCCGGCGGACCGGGTGGTCCAGGAGGTCCAGGAACTGCCACAGGAACCTGGATGTAGGTGGGGCCCTCCTCCTTCTCAGAGGCCACATTCTCACTGGCCAAATTCACATTGGTGGGCAGCAGATTGAAGTTAGGCCAGTTGAATTGGGAACTCAGTTGCGAGTTCAGTTGAGAGTTGGAAATGCCCTGCTGGCCCTGGACATTGAAGCCGAGCTGATAGCGTGGCACCACCACAATGGGCAGGGCATTGGCCTGACTCTGGCTGAGACCGCTCTTGGAGAGAATCGAGGGACCAAAGGCCACGGGATAGGCAGCCACCTGAGGCACCACATAGTTGAGATTCTTGTCATTCACCATGGGTATGGCATTCGAGTAGAGATAGTCGGGAATCTTGCGGCTGTCCTTGGGATCCACAGGCTTGGTCTCGGCCACCTCCTCCCGGATCTGGGGCTCCTGGAAGGTGGGCTCTTGGTCATCTGACCTGGCTGTGGCATCACCCGGGGAATAGATGAGAATTTGAGGGCCTTGTGGTTCCTCCACTTCCACGTCGGCAGTGCGTCCGGAGCCAACAACTCGTCGCAGATTGGGAATTCGTGCCTGTGTGGCGCAAATCAGGCCCAAGATCACTGGAAAGTAATAATTATTATTTCAAAGTTCCTTGGGTTTTTGTGTTTTTCTTTTCTCAACATACCAAGTATTTGCACTCTGCGATTCATGCTGGTTGACTGTTGACTCTTGCCTTTTTGCCATCTGCTTTTATACCCAAGACTTGGACTTTGATAAGATCTGAGATCTCAGAACCGTTCTTCGGCGAACTTGTTGCCATCAGAGGTGTAATTAATTCACTGCCCAACTTAATTGGGTCAACTAGCCAAACTGGTTGAACTTATCCCAAGATCTCTGGCCATGACTCATTGGGTGTGGTTTTTTTTGGCCAAAAGAAGGCTGATGGCAGGGCAGATTAAACCCTTTGCTTGGGTGTTGTGATAAATTCGACTTATATTTTATAAATTTCATGGAATAACTTTTAGTTCTCAAGAAGATTAAATGTTTTACATGTTTTCTTTCAAGTTTAAATTTAATCTTGTTATCAATTTCTTTAACTACATTCCTTGTGGTATTTATCTTTCTTTGTCAACAAATAAAAACTGGCCAAAGATACATTTAAAGCAATAAATAACTTTGACACTCGAGTTGTGTAAATGATTTCTTTCAATTCAAGTTTAAAGTCTTTCCCAAACATGATTTTGTGGTTATAAAAATAGCCTTAGTTCTGCTTAGATACCATAAATAACGACTGGATCCCCTGCCATTTTATGCTTTAGCATTTCCTACTTTAAAAAACATTCATTTTCATCAGTCAGACATATGGACTAGCATAGAAACACACACATCATAAAATGCAATAAAACAAAAATGCAGAAAATATATATCTATATCTAAACGTATACATATATAGTGAAATAGTTTGTCGCACGAGAACGAAATTGAAAGTTCAACACGATGTGTGGTATAGCATAGAAACCAGGCAGGGGTTTAATTGAATTAAATCAGAGCTGAACACTGGAACACTGGAACACTGAGCACTGAACACTGAACGCTGAACGCAGAACTGGGAAAAGGGGTCGCTTGGCAATGTTTGCTGGCGATCCGATTGAATTGAAGCACCCGCATCCGCATTTGGGGTGGAACTATCATCATCATCCGCACCAGCATTAGCATTAGCATCAGCATCAGCATTAGCAGTCTCTGCATTTTCAGATCTCCGGATCTGTGGATCGGTTTCGATTCGAACGCTAGAAGCAGTTGAGCCAGTTGAGCCAGTTGCGCCGTGGCGAGCGCTTCGTTGGCGGCTCCCGAGCGAAAGGATCGTCGTCCCCGTCGGGGGTCCTGAAATCGCGACGGGAATAAATACTTATACTAAAAACAAGCAATATATTTATGATGGGGTGGCTATGTCTGGTGCTGGTGCTGCTTCTGCCCTCCAGCTACCAACTGGCCACGCCCTCCGGGAACGGTCAGTTGCGCCGCCTTTGGCTGCAGGATCATTGTAGTGCCGGAATATGCACGAACGTGGAGATCGGTCGCAGTGACTATGTGATCCTATCGCAGGCTCCCATTCCGGGCCTGACGATGCTCACCTTTATCAACTCGAGCATCGCCAAGATCCCGCATCTGCTTTTCGACACGTTTCCGGATCTTCAGATCCTGCGCATGGAGAACTGTTCGCTGGAGGCGTTCGAGAAGCCGCAGTTTGAGGGGGCCAGCAACCTGATGAGCCTGTTCTTGGGACACAATCGCCTTAAGGATATACCCAAGAACATCTTCTTGGGGGCCGACAATCTGGCCACGTTGCATCTGGAGTCGAACCAACTCAAGCAGTTGGTTAACAACAGTTTTCATGCCCTGAAGGAGGTGAAGACGCTTTCCCTGGGCGACAATCAGGTGGAGCAGCTATCCCCGGGAGTCTTCGGTGGCATGCGGAAGTTGCAGGATATAAATCTAGCTGGGAATCGTTTGGAGGCCCTGCCCCGTGGAATTTTTGACCGGAATTTGAACCTAACGAAAGTGAACTTGGCCCGGAATCGATTTACTGCCTTCGAGTCGGAACTGCTGAAGATGCAGCCGTTGCTAACGCATCTGGATATATCTGGGAATATTCTGCAAGAGCTCACCCTGAACTTCAGTTCCCTGGACGTAGCCGTGGCTCACAGCTGCGACCTGAGGCGACTGACCGTGTATGGAGTGATTCGTGAACTGGATTTGCATAATAATTCGCTGAGGGAAATGCCGCACATTCCGCAGGCTGCAAATGTGAGCAGCTTGGACTTGTCACATAACCCGCTAGGCAATCTCCAAGGGAATCCCCTGAGGAGATTCACCTCGCTACTGCGGCTAAACCTCTCAACCACCAATGCCCACGAACTGCCGGAGGGTGTGTTCAAGAAGCAGGGTCACCTGCAAATGCTGGACATATCCGGAAACTCGATTTACTCCCTGAAGATCACCATCTTTGACAGCCTGAAGGAACTGCAGTATTTCTACTTTCAGCAGAACAACTGGAACTGCGATTTCCTGCAGCTGCTGATGAGTTCCTTTGTGAAGCGTCGGGATATATCCTTCATGGAGGACATCACGGCTCCGGAGTTGGTCGACGACTATGTGGATGGCATTGCCTGCTGGTACGAGAGTGACAAGCAGTCGAAGAAGTGCGAATCTGGAGGATCGGATGCTGCCATGGAGCTATCGGTGGTTCGGAATGAGATCAAGACCTTCACCGAATTGGTGGAGAAGAAGTTCATCAAGGTTTATCGGATGCTGGAGGAAATGAAAATGAAACTATAAAAGGGAAACACACTCCCATATATTATCTATCTATCTATCTATCAAACAATATTTAATCCCCATATCTAACCAAATATTTAACCAAACTATGAATAACCGCATATTATTTTAAGTTATTTGACACACGACAGCAACAAATGGATAATTTTAAGAGATGACAAGAACCAATAAAGCTCTACTAGGAACTCTATTTTAATAGAAGTCTTTCATTCTTAAAAGGGAAATTATTAAAACTTTTTTATAGATTTGTTTATAGGCGCTTTATATATTTCTTTATTTTATGGAGTAACAAAAAGTGTTTTTTGTGAGGTTCTTGGGAAAGTAAAGATTGCAGGTCCTCGAAACCTCTTAAAATTATTTTATTATAACAATAACCTTTTCGTAGTGTTAATTTTTTTTTATTTTCTTCCATTTTTATCTTCTTAAACTACATTTAAAATATAAAATCATTTTAAATTCTACTTAATCCCTACATTATCCCATTATAATTTCAATTTTATTATCAGAACCACACCATTTCACAAAAAAGATTTCTTCTCACTCCCCTTATGTTCTGTACATATCTAAAATTCCTTTTGTGCATAAACGTTAAAACAGTTTATCATGTGATAAATCCCAGGCAAACTCAAATATCACATTAAAAAAAATAAAAAATTCGCTAACGCTCAATTTAATGCCATAAATATTTTATGCAAAACACGAGCAGCAGCCAGAAAAAATATTTATGGCATAACACACACACACACATTTCTCGTTTTATTTTATTTTTTATTAAATGAAACTTATCAGCGTAATCGCGCTCAGAGGCGAGGAAAGGAGAGACAGACACACTTAAAAACCGACAAAACTTAATTAAATGCAGGCACACACCGTCGAATCCCACAAATAAACACAAACAGGCCAATGGATTGTTTTTTTTCTCATATAACGTACAGGCAGGCAGCGTCAACTGAGCACTGGCAATGATAATAATAAATACATTTTGTAAATATTATTCCCTCGACTTTGTAAGAGCACAGGCATATGTATATATGAGTGTGTTTTCTGGCGTGTGTGCTGGCAAAAAACAAACACCGACACAGACACAGACACGCCTGGCAACCCAGCCCCATTAAAATATGGCTTACAGTTGATTGGTCTGAAAAGTGTGGCCGGCAACTTTTTGCCACTGCCAGAGATATCAAGTTGTGGGTACATTTTTGTGGGAATAAATGTTGTTGCTTCAGCAAAAGTTAACTCCGAAAAAAAAAGAGAGGATGAGAACAGGGTTTACCGATGATTTATAGATGAAGTAACCTTTAAGGCCCTGAAACCCGTTTCCTTTTAGCTGGAAACGAGCATTTCCAATAGGCATCATTTGCATTTTCGATGCTTTCCGGCTGCCATTACGATGTTTGACTCTATTTCTATGCAAAAATGTTGAAAAGATGAAAGGCGCCATAAAGTATGCAACACATTTTAAAGCTTAAGCCATTAAGATACAGTCGTGCCTTCCTAACACGCTCCATTGTGTGTGTGTGTGTGTGTGTTCTCTCCCTCTATCTCGCTCCTTCCCCTCGCTCTGTCTCTGTCGCACTGAGAGTCTTACAACGCTTGTAAGCAACTTCCGTTTCCGTTATCCGACGCGTCGTTTGTTCTGCCATTGTTGCCATTGGTGGCTCTGCCGCTGATGTCGCTTCCTTTCATCTTGCCCCCTCGATTCCAGGAACGTTAGACAGATACACTGTACAAAAAGCCTTTAAAGAAAATGATAAAAATAAGGCTAATTAAAGTTAACTTTTAATCAATTTATATTTAATGGAATTTTAATAAAATATAAACTTGACTTTTAATTGAAAGTTATAGGGAAATAAGAATTAATAGTTTTGCCTTTATTTTGCCTTTTTATTCCTTGTACACTATTTTATTTAAATATATTTATTATTTATTTGTTACTGTGTAAGAACGTTAACGTGCTTACGTTGTGCAACATATGCAGCACTGTTTTAGTACAGTTTTAAAGACCCTCACCACCTTGTCTGCTCGGCTGACTTTGTCTTGTCTCGGGCTCAAATGCTTTTTGGCCAAGTTTATGAAACTGCTGTTTGCTGCTGGTTGTTGCTGCTGCTGCTGCTGCTGGTGCTGTTGCTGCTACTTCGATGCCGCAACTCATTAAGAAAACAAAAGCTGCACACAAAAGTTGCTCGTTACCTAAGCGCCCTTTCCTCGACCAGCCTGAATTCCTCTCTTCCACTTTGTTGTAATTAAGTTGACTTTATTGCCCAACAATGTTGTACAAATGCATTTAGCCTTAGTTTTTAGTGCTTTCGAGGTTACCCGCTGTAACCTTAATCGAACTTTTCAAGCTCCCCAGAATATTCATAATTTTATGGCGCAATTTTCTTATTACCTTTATTGTTTGCCAAGTGGCCAGCTGTTCAGTTAAAGTTTTGGTCTTTCAAACTTGTGGATTAATGGGTCAAGGCTAAGGAAGTTCTTAAAGAAGAGAGATCCGATGAGGTGAGGCCTGAGGTGTCCTGCTGAAGATTCTGTCTATCAGATTTGTGTATAAGAAATACAGTCTGATTTGATATCCTGGCAGGGAATATTCTATGAAATCTATGAGCTATTTGTAAATAACTACAAACACATTCTCTTACTTTTATAGTAAAATAATGAGTAGGAAATTATAACATTTCAACATTAAAACCTCTCATTAACAAAAAATTTGCTAACTTCTTTGATTTTCAGGGATATTTAATAAAAAATAAATTATAAATAAATATAAAATAACATCCCGTAACTTCTTAGGGTTTCCATGGATCCGTATCCTCCATCTTTTTGTCTACTCCACCTTTGGTATATCCTTTCATTTTCTGCCCACCTCATTTACTTAATTTCCTGGGCATGCTCACGTGCCTTCACTCAAATTCCCGTTACGTGCCACAAGTGAAATGCGTGCTTATTTGATTTGTTCAAGTGGCTGCCGCAAAAAAAAAAAAAGAAAAGCGAAAAATAAATAAATGAAAACAGAAAAACATACGTGTGCTCGAGGGAGTCGTTATACATATTTTAACATGCAGGCTCCACTCGCATTTTAATTTTGGCAATTTCTTTCTTTTCCCACCCATTATAAGCCAGCAAATCATTCATTGTTGTTTTTTTTTTTGTGCGTAGCATAGATATGTATATAATTTGCCATTATCCATAAACAATGCACACGCTCCACTGCAATTATGTGCGCAATTAGGCGTTGAGGCTAATTTTTATCAAATTTTTCGCACTGGCCGCCAGCAGGCTCATAAATAAAGCTTAATGGCAAAAACAGTTGGTCAGCCTCCGGGTTGGCAAAGTGGGGAATGCTGTGGAAATGGTAATGTTTTTTGGGTGGCATTAAATTAAAAATGCGGAAGGCGGAAAGCGGAAGGGAGCGAGTAAAAAATATGTTGCCTACTTTTGTGGCCTGTGCATAATTGGGCAGCATGAATAATGTAGGAGTGTGTGTAACACAGAGAGAGAGAGAGAGAGAGTGGAGAGTGTGCGTGAGTTGCTAGTTTGGCAAACGAGGCGTATGCACAACATGCGTTTGCATAAATTCACGCTTAATTAGCTCTCCCTACCTCACGCCTCAGCCCCTCCTCTCTTGCCCGCACTCGCAGTTCCTCTCCTTCGATCAGCCAACAACCGGCTGCCAAGCAAGTTGTAACGCTTCTAATTAGCGGTTGCCAAACGAGCTTAAATTTAATTTAATAGTATAATATGTGCCAACAAATAACTCGCAGATACGCACAGACAGCTGCGGTCGAAATAATGGGGCAGCTGGAGGAAAAAGCAGAGTCTGAGTGCAATTTAGTTTAAATAAAAAAGAAAAAAGCTACTTTAAGTATATTAATTGCAAGAAAAGTACTCAAATTAAGATACTTAATTAAATTAATGAATTTGTACAGTTAATAAAAAAGTAATCAATAAAATCGGTTAGTAAATGCATTTTTACAGTTAATAATAATAATAATAATAAATAAAATCGGAGAGTAAATATGGGAGTTATTAGACAATAAAGTCCATGTTCCTTATAATTTCACAGTAGGTCACTTTCGACTGCCTCTTTAATACTTATTTTACTTTATTTTACTTTATCCTCTCTTCAAAATCTCTACTACTATTATTCTGAGCCCAGCTGTAAGTTCTGAAAGTATACTAAAATAAATACACTCTCCAATTAGTCGGAGAACAAAAAAATATAAACCAGCTTTAATTCAATTCCATTCACCATCCATTGTTCGTGTGTTGTTTGCGTTTTCCTACCGTTATTAACTGGCTTTTTGGCGCAATTAGGCTGCCACGCCTCCCCTTTTTGGGTGCCCAAAGCCCGACGACTGCAGTCTGCAGTTTGCAGCCACACCTGGTAGAGCGTACGTGTCTTTAGCGCAGTTACGTTTAATTTGCAGCACCCGGAAAAGTGGGGAAAAGCTGGAAAAGCAACAGGAACAGGAACAGGAATAGTGAGCGGAAAGTTGCTCAAGTATTTGACTGCTAATGCACGCACGTTTCATCCAGCGAGAGTGGTTTCCTTTGGGCTTATGTGTGTGTGGTGTGTGTGAACGCAGTGTTTCCAACTTTTAACCAAATTGTTTAACTAAGTACTAAAAGCGCATAAAAGCACGTAAGACAAATGTACACAAAACGTCCAAAAGAACAACAGGGGAAGAAAGTAGTTAAAATGAGTGGCTACAAAGCGATAAGTTTTCACAATGAATCATAATTCTTGGGTTTCTTTTATGAAGAAATAAGTTTGAAATTATGTGGGATTATGAAAATAATCAAGTATTTAAAGGTGTATTATTTATGGCATTCCTTTTTAAGGTTAAAGAAATGTTATAGAACAATCTGTAATATTTTGAAAACTAGACACCAATTTTCTCTGATTTATTAATTTTATCAATCAATTCGTCTTGAAAATCGTAATATGCAAACGACTAAAGAACTCTAACTGAACAATTCATGCAAATAAACCCAGTAATTGAACACTAAACAAGAATGAAAAGCATGCCAAGAGAAATGACAGAGATTCTGGAATCCCAACCAGCTATTTAAATCTCCATTTACCACTGCATCCTCTCTGCATTTTTCCATGGCTTCCAGCTCCTGAGCATTTGTCATTGCAAATTGAATCCTGCAGGAGGAGATTTCCTCCTAGCAGGAGTAGCTAACATGACAAATCATTTGCTTATTATTCCCAGGTCGCTACAGCCGCCGGCGGGCGGGAGAGGATGAATGTTATGCATCTGACAGGGAAATGCAGGAGGGCAACCTAAAACCCCGGGAAAACTGCAAAAACAGGGAAAAGAATCGTAGACAGAGGACAGAGGACAGGGAAAAGAGAAAGAGATTAGATAATGGTTCGGTTGGATTTCGGATTTAGCAGGGAACTTTGCTTAAAGCCACGTAACATGATATTGGCAGTTGACCAAGAGACAGAGAGAGAGAGGTGGGTGCCGCCGTTGCGGTGCGAGCCGGTGGAATCTCAGCTGCCAGTACATGCATTCCACTTCAGTAGACACCCCCGGACACCCACAATGCCACGCGATGCCATTCTGTGCCCATCTACCCATTGCATTGAGCGTTACTCGCATGGAATGCGCAGCTGCACAATTTATAGGATATCTGTAGGCGACAGTGCTGGCCATGTGTGCCTCCAACTCTGGCCTTTGACGCGACTTTGTGCCATTTAATATTTAATATCTCTTTAGTTCTGTCTGAAATTCAAACGTTATTTAATTTGGATTTATATTTCTAATAAATATACAATCAAAGTTGGTCATATTTTTTTAAGGGAATAAATATTTTATCTACTTTCGAAATGCTCTTTTTGGCACCACTGATAGAAAGAGTGTTAAGGGCTCTGCGTGGAGGAAAGCTGCTGCCTGATAACAAGCTTTCTCCGGCTCTTTCCCTCGTCTCCAACGAATAAAATCTTATAAATTGCAAATTGAATTTAACGATAAACATCAATGGGGGCAGTCAGAGCAGGAGCAGGAGGAAAAGGAAAAGGAAAAACAGGAGCAACCCGGATAGCTGCAAACGGCATTTGGCATATTGGAAGGACTAGACTTGGTCCATTGTTGGTTCACTTACTTCACTTGTTTGACGTTGGTCCTGCAATTGATACTGATTGGGTTTGTCTTGTGCTGCTTGTGCAGATAAACAAAACACTTGAGATAGTTCCAAGTTAACTATTAAATAGATTTGATATAAAGAATGGAAAGTATTTAAAGATAAAGTAATAAAC
>JAEIIH010028729.1:0-23234 GCA_018904745.1 Drosophila orosa
TTGTTGAGCTTTCTTCTACTTTTAAAACTGAAACAGATGGTTTTAGTTCTTCTTTTAGAGAAGACTTATCACCAACACCGATGAAGGGATCTACTAATGGAGTTGGCTGACCGACAGGTTTGTCTTGAGGCTTGGAAATTTTAAGCTCTTTGTCGTTTTCATTGTCTGAAAATGGTTTTGGAATAGACTTTTCTGAACCAGTGGGTGATTTTGGTTTGTCCTCTAAGTTAGTTGGAGTTTTCGGACCTATAGGCTGTACCAGTTGGCTGTACGTGTCAACTTTACCTGTTGGAAACTTTGAAATTTTCCTTTTTTCAGTAGAACTTATCGTAACTACTTTTGTTTTGGATATATGGTCGACTTGAAGATGTTTTAATTTTTCAATTTTTCTAAAGTTGTCCAACTCTTCATCACTATCGCTTTCGCTTTGCTTTAAAATTAATTTGGGCTTCTCATAAGATGGAAACTTATTTTGTGCATCTTCAGTCATTAGAACAAGTTCAGAGGACTTTGAGATCGAATGCTGATGGCCCTCAAGCTCAGTCACTTTATCTTGGATTGGGAATTTGCTAGCTATATTCCCTTCTACAATATGGTATTCTTTTTGTTCTAAGGACTGGTCAACTAGTTTATCCAGCCTCACTTCAAATTCACTGGCTTCGTGTACAAACTCCTTTGTGTGTTCAATGTCTGTTTTGGAAATGGAATGCAATCGTTCCAAGGAGTGTGCAATTTTAGGAAATTCTACAAGTTTAGGGTCCTTAGTCGATTCTATTGGAAATTCTTGCTTATCACATTCTGTTAATAATCTAATTTGACTTTCTGCAATCCCTGTCAAGCCTTCGCAAACAATACTCTTTGTCTCAAAATCATTAATACTTTCAGCTACGTGGAATTTAGTAGACTCATGCTCTAGGAACTTGGCCGTACTCGATTTAATATCGTCATTTTCTAGTACACTTTCGGCCTCTTCTTGCTTTTCGCTGGCGTTTGCCATATCTGAGATAATGCGCTTAGAGCACTTCTTTTCACAGACGTCTTCAAGGTTTTCAATACTGACGCTCGTCTTGGCCATGGCCGAAACGGGGGATGACAGTTTCTGCTCCGGAACACGCTTTGAGCCTAATCCATCTAAAACCAGATCGGCATCGCTTAAAATTTGCTGCTCTATAGTGGAAACATCCACCTTACGGTCCTGAGCTGGCTTCTTTCGTGGACTAAACGGCTTGGCCTCTAGGCTCGATACTGGATATCTTCGTTCTATATCCTGTACTACTTCCCTCACCCTTGGTAATGAGTCAATGGCTTCCTCATCCCCTAAGTCTTTATGCTCTTCAATAGTTTCAGTTAAAATCTTGCCAGGTACCACTTCTACTTGCCTACCTAATCCTAATACCTGTTCTGCTAAAGTCTTTTCCGTTTCACATAAGTCTTCAGCCACTTCAAAGGCCTTACGCTTCTCACAAACTTTCTCGCAAACTTCCTCTTCAATCTCTTTCAGGCCAAGGCCCACGCGTTCCATGGACTCGATGGGCGAAATTTTGACTACCTCTGCCGGCAGTTCGCACTTGATTAACTTTTCCAGAGCCAAGTCCGCTGGCGTTAGTATTTGCTTCTCCAGTTCCACCACATTGGGTTCCTTGTCATCTTCGTGGGGCTGCCGCTTCTGCACAGCGAAGGGAATGGCCGACACCATTGTACCGCATATTTTATCCTCGATGCTCTGCACCACCTCTCGCACCACCGGCACATTGTCGCCTATATACTTGGGTATCACAGCCGGTTGCTTGACACTTGAATCCAAAGATTCGGTGCTGCCGCTGCTCTCCAAACGCATTACCTTGCGTCTAACGTCGCCACAGCCCATAATCTGCTCTAAGTACTCCCTATCACTGGCAGTTTTCTCAGCTTCTGCATCTATAACTACTGCTGACCGATCCTCCGGCGACTTCTCTGGCTTATCTTGCTCTGGGATGGTCAAGTCAACTATGGTTCGATCTACTTGCGCTGTCAGGGTAGTCGTGGTCGTCATCTTCGGTGTTTGACTACTTGTACTCATTTCTGTAAATGAGGTAGTGTCTGGTGAGTACATTTTCGGAATATCGGGGGGAGCTACCACACTATGAAGCAGCTTATCAGTTTCATCTGTTCTTGTAAAGGTTTCGGGTTTTACGTTATGAACACTGAAGTGCTCTGTTTGAGGCATTCCGCGACGGCAAAATTGGGTTTGGTTTGGTTTTGTTTAGAAGTAGGAGTAGAAAACATGGCAATATAAAGACAGTTAACACCGATTACAAGTCAACCATGGGGTTTAATGGTGGGTTAGTCTATGTACAGAGTGCAATTGAGATGCCGACACACAGAGATGTGTCGTACATGTATATTCTTACTACAAGCTGTACGCCAAAAACCCAGCAGCAGGCACAATCATGCAATTAATGCTTACGCTTATGGAAGTTAGTCGAGAAGCGAAATCAAAATATATCTGTTTCGCACTTAACGATGCCAGATGAAGCTTAGCTTGGCTTAGCTTAGCGGAGCTGAGCTGCATTCAGCCGCATACATACAGATGCTGCATATGAGGTCGTGGATTATTGGGCCCATTTCTGCTTAATTTCTGCACGAAATTCAATGCTTCGAGTACGATTCTTGAGCTGAGCTGATTACGTTTGCACATTTTTGGTTTGCAAATATTTAAGCAATGTTTATGTTGATTACGAAATCAAAAGAGGCAAAATCGACTAGGGTACTGCAAGAATTAGAACAACCACGACATCATATGTCACATACTCGTACGCTACACAATGCGATCTATAAACAACCAATTACATAAAGAAGCTCGCTGGGTTGGTGGGTCTGGGTGCAAACAAACATAGGCGGTTATATGGTGGACTAAAATATGTAGTTGTGGCTGTGGCTGTTGGCATTAAAATCGCAAATAAGGACAAAGAGTACGAGTATTGGAGTACGATATGCTATTTACTATATAGAGATGCTACTGTGAGAACTGGATGTGGCTCGACTTAACATTCAGTTACAGTTACAGTTACAGTACACTAATTCTGTTAGATATATATGATAGGTTGGATATATAGGCTTTTTCGTTAGGAATTGCTAAAGTTACGGAAAGCAACAGAACACATAAGTATTTGCTGAAAACAAATCAAACATAAACATTGTAAACTGAAGGCCATGGTGGTTTATTGGAGTGTTCTTCGATGAATCCTCATATGGAGATCGGAGCTGGCTGATCCCCATATGGGTACAGTTTCAATTTGGTTTGTTTCAATTTCGGAAATCCAAAAGTATGCCAAAAGTGTTTATCTTAATGAAAAAAATCTTGTAGTAATTGGTAAACGTATATCAATATATAGGTAGTATTGTAGATTATATGGCTTGGCTTATCCATGGATCCATCTATAGACCACTAGTAATTTACGAGTATGTTAAACAAGGTTATTACATATGTTAACACAAATCGAAGTATTTTAACTGTAACTTGCAGCAGTAGTAGTAGTAGTAGTAGTAGTAGATTAAGAAACATAAACTCAATTGCTTAAATAGTTGGTCAAAAATTGCAAACGTAATTGTTACACCATGAGAGTTGAGTGGACAACAATGAGGGAGCCCTATCAGAAAACGATACCCATCATATGTAGATGCATAAACATAAGTCTTACAGCTGTGGCAACTTTTCAAATTGATTGTAATTGTACATGGGAACTTACCATTAAGATACAATAGGCTTAAAGTTACTTTAGTGTTTTGTTAAGTGTATTTAATTAGGTTATTCCGTAGCGCACTGAATGAACTATAAGCACAAATCGTATTCGCTGAGCAACTTCAATTTCTAAAATTCGCAGGCGTAATAATTGCTGCACCAAAATTCCACAGAGACATCTAACGTCTGTCTGCCTTTTGTATCGCGTGTACTTGGGAAATACAAATTCGAAACTAAATCTGCTCGGAAAGCGCGCCTATCGCCGTACTGCAAGAATGCCAGAAGCAAATTAAATTAAGTATACGCCACCGCTCGGATTTCGCTCGCCAGTTGGCCAGTTGGCCCTTGGCCCTATGACATAAGTGCGCGACGGTCGCATTGCTCACCGTGGCAGTGGCAACGGAAGATTGCACAGCCGCCAATTATATAAGGAACCCCTGGAAAATGCTATTAACTGTGGGATGCCTTTTGAGCGCTAATGGGCTAATAGGCTTTCGCCAGTCAACGGGAATGTCTCCACCGATCGAGAGTAAGGTAAAGTTACCGACGCACAATCGATTCGCGGATCGATATATTGATTCACTGCCCCACTGACATTGACACCGACGAATGTTACGTATACGCAGATATACCAACGGCGCCAGCCAGACAATTAGCGATGTTTCTACGACCTTTCGTCAGTGTTAACGTAATTGGATTAGCTGGCATACTTAGCACTGGCTTTCTGGCCAGTAAGTTTCTGCGAGAATTTGTGGCCACGTTCATTCAATGCGCTACGGTCTGGCGGTTGTTATCTGGGGATTGGGAAATCCTTGTTAGCTTAGATTTATGGCACATTCACTGCCGCACTTACAGAATTTTTTTTATTAAGATACACACAGTAGCAGTTAGCAGTTTGCCGTTCAAGTTTATAAATAGTACAGTTAACTAACAGTTCTTGGATCGCAATCGTTTAATGGTTGAATGGTACTTTGCATACAAAAAGCCTTTGGACTTAAATCAAGACGAAATGTAGAGGTACAGAGAGAGGTGGGAGTAACGAAATGGGATAGAACAAAAAAACAGTTCAAGAAACACTACGGATTGTGGCGGAAATTAAAATGGAAATGTATATATTAAAAAGAAGGGGTGTACATTAAATCATAGTCACAGATTTATTATTTTTTTTTTTTTTCGAAAAAGGCAAACATAGGAACTTAAATTTTAAATCATTATACATAACAATTACAAATTGCATAGAAATTGAGCATAGAGGCAGCCACTCATTTCAAGACTTGCACTTACCAATTTTGGTAATGGCAGAGACGCGCTCAAATGTCGACTCTGTGGTCGAGTGCAGCGTGGTCACAGTGTCGGCCAGATAATCTTTGATTAAATTTATTAAATAGCTAAAACTTGGCACCGCTTAGATTCAGGAACTTACCGCGCTCTAAGCTAATCAGTTCGGGCTGCTCGCTCTGCTTCTCGGCTTTGGTGTCACTAGGAGTTGGCGGAGGAGTCATGGAGTGTGGAATGTCGCTCGCTGAAAGATGCCAAGGTTTGGGATAAGAACTATGAGGATACGAGAATGTTTGCGGGATAGTTTACCCATTTTCTTGAGCTCATCGGTTATCTCAATCACGCCCTCGCTCATTTTCTTGGTGATCGTATCGCCCACCGACTTGCAGAACTCAGCGTCGGTCAGAGACTTACGTGGCTCCATGGATACGGGAGCAGTAAGTGCCTCTTGTTTGATTGTCTCGCTCTGTGGAATAGTGGCCCGCTTGCCAAAGGTGTCGCTCTCGTATTCAGTCGCCAGTTGCTGAGACTCCTGGGTCATCACACTAGTGGTCAGTTTGGGAGTCTGGAATGATAAAACATCACCAATTGGGGCCGCCGACTCAATGCCATCGATTAGCTTGTCTGATGGCTTTGCATCACCGATGATGGTCTGAGATTGCAGTTGGGTTTGCTGCTCCGTGTTTAAGAAGTCCTCAGTGAGCTGGCGCTCATTCAAAGGTTTCGCCTTCTTTGTCTGATCTACCTGCTGCTCCGCGATCTTCGTTACCTCCTCTACGAGGGTCTTGGCGGGTTCAGACACCAGTTGGGTTTGCTGCTCCATTCCCAAGAAATCAGCGGTAAGCTGGCGTTCATTCAGTGCTTTCTTTTCGCTAGGCTTCACAGGCTCAGGTTCGACCAGTGGCATTGGAGCTTCCTCGACCAGGGTCTTCCTGGGCTCTACCACAGGTATCTTACTCGCCGGCGGCATTGGTTTCACGGAGACCACCGAATCCGGTTCCGATGCTGAGGTGGATGTAAGACTGGTCTCAAGAGGCTTTTCAGCGGCTTTGGGCAAGCTCGGTAGTTGGGATTGCTGTTCCATGCTAAGGAAATCGTGGGTGAGCTTACGAGCTTCCGAGGTTGTGATCTGCTCCTCGATCTTGTGGAATGTTTCGACTACATCCGCCACCTTTTCTGCTACCTTGTCCTCTTTGAATTGAGTCTGTGACAGGGGCTTCTCCTCAAACTTTACCAAGTTCTCCACTTTGCTGGCAATTTCCGAGGGCTTCTCAGACTTGGAAACCTTCTCCTCGATCTTGTGGAATGTGTCAACCAGTTCGGAAACCTTTTCGGCGACAGTATCAGCCTTGGTGGCTATTTCTGGCTGCTTGAGGGACTTATCCTTCAGCTGCTCGGCACCCAGGCCTGCTGTCATAATGGTCGCGGTAGACGCCACCACATCATCTAAGATCTTCGACTCCTTCTCGACCAGTTTTTCCACTGATTTCCTTGGTTCCACCTTCGGAATCTTACTGGCTGCTGGTGCTGGCTTAGGGTCAGCGGCTAGCTTCTCGCCCTGCAGGAAGTCTTGGGTCATCTTTCGAGCATCGACTTCTGAGGCAGATGTCTTAACTGGAATCTTTGAGGTCGGCTTCTCGGATTTGGTATCGACTGAAGACTCCATCTCAGTCTCAGCCGCAGCTCGTGGAGCTGCTGTGGGCTTCATGGAATCGTCGCTGGGTTTCCGCGTGAACTTTGGAATCTGGGTCTTGGGCTCGCCACCATGGAAGTCATACTTAACCTTCTTGGCTTCAAAGTCTGCAATGGTCTCCTCAATACTGGAGCTCTCAATTACTTGGACCGTCTTCTTTTGCTCTTGGGCTACCGTCTTGACATCCTCTAGGTGTTTAATGGTGTCGCTGACTTTCGTTGATTCGAATGTCGCTTGAGTAGGCAGGAGTACCGTTGCCTCCTGGGGCTTCGTGGTCTCGAAGGAGCTAATTATGTTCTCTACCTTCTTGCTGGCTATTTCGGTGACCTCGTGGATGACTTGCTGCACCTCCTTGACGGTTTCCTGCGGCACGGAAGCCAGAGGACTGGTCTTTTCCTTGACTTCTTCGACGAACTTCTCGTGAACAGTAGCGGTGGTGGAAGTAGCTGGGAGTTGGCTGCGTTTCTCCATGTCGAGGAAATCCTCTGTAATGTCACGAGCCTCCTGGCGGGTGATAGTAGTCACCCGACTGAAAGTCACTCCATCTTTCTCCTTCTTCTCAGCTGAGCTGATGTCTTGGACAATCTTGTCGGTCTGGTCTGGGGATGAAGGCTGGTCTTCCTCCTCTGAACTGCGTCCGGATGTCTTAAACTTGTGCGTTAGTTCCTTGTCAAACTCGCTCTTGCTCACTTCGGTGGAGTCCATCTTGCCCATTTTCATCTTAATGACCTGCTCGGGCACCGTAGTTGTCTTAATGATCACGTTGTCTGCGGGCAGCTGCATCAAGATCTCGGACTCGTGGTGGGCCTTCTTGTCCTCGATTAGACTCTTCCGCTTAATCTCGGTTATTTCGCGGGTTATCTCCTTCTTTTGCGTCGAGGCGGGGATGGATCGCTCCATGGACAGACGCTTGACAATCTTCTCACGCCGCTCGGCCACCGTGCGCTTGGCGGCTTCCTCATCGGACTCGGACTCTTCGACTTCCTTCTCCTCGGCAGAGTATTTGACCTCTTCGCGTTCATTGATTTGCTGGATTCGCTTGCCTGCAGGAAGAGCTTAAAGGGTTATTCAACATGGAATTGGATAATGTTCTAGGTATTTGGCATTTTAAGTTTAACAGATTCAAATGTTGATATATTCATTTGAATTCTGTGAATGCCTTAGCAACATTTTTGAGTTTTTGTAGTACTTACTTTCTCTGCGAACCAGCTCCTCCACGGATTCGGAGTTCTTCATGATGTCAGTGTCATCGAACTCGCGGGAATGCGAAAGTCGCCCACTCTTGCACTTCTTCATAATATCGTCCCGTCCGATGTTCTTGAGCGCCGCTTCTAGCAAGAGAATGTCGTAGTTGGGCTTGTCCTTGTAGAGGCGGATCATGCTTTGAGCCTGTCTAGCAATACTGTCGGTGTTTTGGTTGATGATCTCGTCGATCTCCTCCGCATTAATGCCAATCTCTGGGGCCAGCTGGATCCAGTCCTTGCCCAAAAGGTTCGACAGATCCACGATGCGGATGTCGCCGATGTAATGGTCATTTTGATGTTTGCTCAAACTAAACATTGAGGTCCTGTAGGCGGAGGTGACACGGTCCGAGAAGGCCGTGGTGGAATCCGGAATCACTGCCTCCGGGAGAACGATGTTCAGGATGCAGATGGGCTGTTGCGGTGGCTCACCCTTGGCCACCTTCGGTTCCTTCATGAACAGCGTGCGGCCAACGATGTCCGCATGCTGATCCTTAACGCGCACGGTGAATGGCAGACGGTTCTCGCGGAAGGCCTTGAACTGCAGCTGCAGCTGGTCACCCGACTTGGTCACGGGCACCAGATTGCCAGCCATTTCGATGTACTGCGGCTTGCCCTCGAGAACTTCCACATCGCGGCTCTTGGCGACTTCTGTGTAGAGCTCGTGCTTCTCGAGCGTCTTATCCTCGCGATCATCAGTCATACAGAATACCCGCAGTCGGGCCTCGAACGGTTCGATCTTCTTGGCAAAGACCACAAACTTGGCAATGAAGGGTACGTGGATTACCTCCCTGCGTTCATGAAATAATGAATGAAACATGGACCGACTTGGTATCCTTCTTTGATCACTTACTTGTACAGCTCGGTGGCCATTTTGGTGGCATCCGATATATTGCGGCAGTCCATTAACCAGAATCGCGCCGAGACGGTTGTCGTGAAGGAGACACAATCGTTGACGAAGGTCAAGGGCGTGGATCCGGTAACATCCTCCCATTGAGCACGGGACGGTCCGCCTGGCGATGGAGGAGTTAGATGGGAGACGGAAAACGGAATACAGAGACGTTCAATTACGGGGCTCAGATGTGTGACTGGGGGGGTTTACGCATAGACTACATATATGTATGTAAAAACTCTTGAAAACTCTACTGTTGTCTCATTAGCAGATAATTATAATTATTGAATTGAATTCCAAAATGGTTGAACTAATTTCACAAACGAAACCATAAGATCTCAACTCAAAAACTTGTTCAGAGAGAATACGATTGTGTGTGTTAATTACAAAGCAATTAGATGGAATAGGAGTAGTATTGAAAAGTATTATTGTATATAGTTTATGTATAGTAAATTCTTATTTAGCGCTAGTTATTAGAAATATCGAGTATCTTGTTATCTGTGTGGCATGGCATGAATGTGATGAATATTGAGTGTGGAGTGTAGAGAGCTGTGTGGTGTGGTGTTATGGAGTGTGTGTGATGAGGCACTTTGATTTCAAGCATATATTTGGTTAATTTGGTTGGGCTGTAGCATTTACAGAGGTACGAGTACTAAAGTACTTGTTGCGCTGCTTACTTTGAAGCCGTTTCGAAACAACATGCTTAATATTTTGGAAAAACAAATCTTTTCTCTTGAATGGAAAATAAGTGAGCGTGTCACGTGTTTCTTGTTGTAGTAAATGTGTTCAAAACAACGAAAGTCCCAACGAAAACGATACTAAGAAATCAAGGACAAAATAATGGAAACCTTAACTGAATTCAGGAATGTAAGTATAAAGGAATCGTCAGCTTAAATATCAATATTCTTAGATAATTAGATGTTTATATAGTTATATAGTTGTAGTTAACAATAAGAAAACATTGCTTGTAGTCAGATATTATTGAGCTTGTCATAGCACTCGCTTGACTTCAGTTTCTTCCTCAATAGTTGACATTTATTCGGTTTCAGAAAAGTTCTCTTTGGTGCCACAAACAGTAGAAATTCGAAATTGATCATTCACGTTCTTTGTTTTTTATTTTTGCAAAACAGTCTATGTACATAATAATATTCTGCTTGATGATTTACACGAAATAAGGGCACTTGACAAACAAAAGAATTCAACAGAACCGAACAAATAAACAAACCACAATCAGGTGCACGGCATTCCAACCGAAAAGCATAATTAATTAATGGAAATGAAACTTGAAGCTAGATAGCCTTAACGAGGATGACATGTTGGAATGGAGTAAGACTCAAATTGGTAACTGAACAACGGAACAAATCAAAGTACTTCGGCACAATCAGGTGGCCTTGCTTCAAATACGGTTTTGATGGCCCAAAGAGCAACTTTATTTAGCGTTTAGTTTAGCTTACAAGACCTACAAACTTTTTAATGAAATTGTGCAGTTTAGGTATATATTTGGCAGTAAACCGCGTGCAGTCAGAAATTCGCTTAGGTAATCATATTATTGTTAGAGGTTAGAGGGAGAGAGGTTAGACAGAGAGAAAGAGAAGGCGGCAAAGACGTTTGCATGACAAGCTTAAGGTTCGAAAAAGTAAATTGGAAAGTTGGCTTACTTCAAAACGAAGCTGTTTTGAGCTGGAAGCGATATCTTGGCATGGGGAACATGGCCAATGGAGTGGGGTCTGGAGTGGGCCCCGAACAGAAAGTTAATCCTGAGCTTCTGGCACAGTAAACCCAGTAAAGACGCAGCGCAACCCGAATTTAAGCAACGAACTCAACGAAACTCAGGAAATAAATGGGGCAACTTAGGAGCAAGAAACTCAACGAAATCCGATAAAACAAAAAGGTTTTAAGGCGTACAAGTTGAAAAATAATTGTTTGAAATATTTGCAATAGTTTCTTAACAAGAGAATTTATCATAAATAAAATATGCAGAATTTTCAAATTTTTTTTTTGTCAAATTTTCTTCTTGGATTTTTTGCTGTTTGCCTCCTTTGCAACACAATAATATTCGTATTTTATTAATATTATTATCATTTGTTTTTTTTTTCTTTTTTATGCTTGGCATAGAACGAAACAACTAAATATGAACAAATAACGATTTTATTTGGTAAACAGTTTCAATTTGAAACTTCATACATGTTTGTGAATTTCTGAATTTTTGTATTATTTATTTTAGTATTTGTGACGTTTGAGTCAGTTTTAGTTACCTTTTAGAGACCTTTTCCGAAACACACCTTCAATGGATTGAGAAAACAGAACGGAATGCGTGCACACATATGCAATGACGCATTAGTACGAAATTATAGAACAATTAAATAGGTTTTCAATCAAGAATTGAATTGAAGTTTGTTTTGTTTGGGTTTGTTTTTGCTCAACACGAAATCGAAATAGAAATCGAAATCATCGGAAATCATCAGAACGAACTAAAGCGATAAGGAACGCAAATCGAACAAAGGGTAACGGAACGATCACCTTGTGGCACAATGAGAGACATGACATTGATCTGGTTAATGATCGGGCTGAGTACGTGGCAGGTGGAGTGTCTGTATCTGTATCTGTTTCTGTTTCTGTATCTTAAACTGTGGCCGTGTTCAAAGTGTAGTGGGGTGTAGTTGATGGATGGGCGTAACCGTGTCTGAATGCAGAGGTGAGTGACGAATGCTCTACAACTGGCTAGAGTTCCAAGGGGTATACGATAAAGGATAAGATACGACGTACGTCCGTACGAACATCTACTACACAGACACAAGCACAATGTTTCACTTCGGATCGGATGGGACCTACATGAGAACGAATGCCCTTCGATTCAATTACAATTTCAGGTCGGGAATGGCTCCCAGAGGTATCAATTCTTTAGGTACTTTTTGTCTAGGCACTTCCACTGTACAGGATTGGATATAGTATATATGGCATGTATGGTATATATATAGTACTACTTATTAGCACATGAGAGATACTTGTATTCTAAATGTTATAGACAACCAAAACAAACAACGGAAGCAGGTACGAACTCAACTGAACGAAAGCATATAGTATACACTCAAGAAATCATAAACAGGAATGGAGAAATGAAGGCCTGAGACAGAGGTATATATAGAGAGATAGAAAGAGGGGGATGTGGAAGATTGGGGTTCGAGGAGGATCTGAATACTCAAAAACATCAACTAACGTAATGGAAATGTAAGTGGATATACTCGTAATAGTCATAATGGTAATTGGTAATTGGTAATTGGTAATAATAACTGCTTGGATCACATCGTACAAACAACACAAAAGACCGGCTGGCGGATTGGTAGCGGAGCGGCTTCAACTTACCTGTGATCGAGCAGAGGAGGCGCAGGGTGGGCGTGTTGCCCGAGTACTGATTGATCATCCCCTGGCTGTGCGCCTTGGGGGCGGGCATGCTGAGGGTGATGGCCTTGTGGAACTTGCGGCGCCGCGGCTCGACCGTAACGATCGGTGATACGGCCACGCCGCGGCCCAGCAGCTTGGCGGTGAGATCGGGATCGACCGGCTGGGCCTAGAACGAGTGTAACGGATTTCGATTGGCACGATGGACAAAAATCGATTTCCCGGCCACGCTTACATAGTACAGTCATGAGATGAACTAAAGGAAACTCAACGGAAATCCATAAACAAAAGAATATACGAAATATGCGCCTCTTGTCTGACATAAGGAAACAACAAAAAAGGATAACAAATAATATGAAATGAGTCTTTTGGGCTAAATGGTGAACATTTTCGATTCGAAAAACATTCTGTTTTTGTAAAATTTCTTTTCATTTTGGGTTTTGTACAATGCTTATTCAGTTTGATGTTTATGTATATCGTTTATATGGTTTTTGTATTGAACAATTGCATGTTTCTGTTTAAAATACATCATAAGTTTACTACAAACGATAACAATGTTCGAGCCCATTTATGTCCCAATAAATTTAGTCATCAAAAAAACTTTTACTACAACTAAAAGACTAGAAGAAAAACGAAAGATTTTTACATTTTATACAAAACGCAAAACGGATTATATTGAAAATGTTTACAGTTAACAGATAAATGCAAATAAAACGTGCGAAAAATTTGAACTCATGAGTGGGGCCATCATAAAATCGTTTTTTGCTTACGGCATGGCTAAAAAGGTTACAACTTCGTTAGGCACCTCAGACCGGACCCAATTGTAACAATAAGTATTTGTCACCTCTTCTCTCTCACATTTTTTAGATTTGAAAAAGCAATTCAATGAAAAAGTAATCAAATGAAAAGTAATTAAAACATTTTCATTGGCATAAAGTTTTTGTTGAACTAAATTTATTGGGTAGTACTGCATTTCAGAGAACTTGTAAGTATAATCTTATGCATAAGTAGGTAATAATCATAAATAATGTATGAATAGTTAAGAGTAGTTAGCATATAGGTAAATGTATCATAATATTCGATATACGCTTGTTTTCATCTTAGCAAATTGGACAATGTTTGTTACTTAATGCAAGTCTGCCCTGCGACAGCTCTCCCCTGATCCATGATCAGATTTAATCGGTTCATATGAGTATTATTGTATGTCACTGACTAGCATAGCATATTGGCTTGATTAGGTTAGCGTGAGGATACCGATTCCACAATGGCTCCATAAGCTGAGTGCCGTTAGGTTCTTAAGTGTGTCTCAATATAATCAAACAAAGTGCACATATTTCATACGAGTAATAACATTTGGAGAAGTCAGCTCCGAAGATCGCTTACAGGGGGCCTTAGTCTTGAGTATTTACCAAGTTCAGACCACTGTAAGTGAGCTTTGGGCCGATGATCTACCATACTTTGCTACACAGGATTTGGGTAGGTTAACATAGATGGTTATTAGTTATTCGTTATAGGAGTGAGTACTGGTTATAAATGCTTATTATTTCATTTTGGAAAACATCTTTTGCATTAGTTTTGATATTCTTTGGGAACTTGGAGATTAAATGCTCGAGTATATATGTATGCTGACCGATTTTGTTATTTCTTTTGCTTTTTAAGAATAAATATAACTGCCCCGGATGGTTTACCAGATGAGCGAGAAGCGCTTCTTCTTGGGCACGTGATTGACGCTAATCTTGCGCAGTTTCTCAGGCGCAACGCCCTTGCGCGGTTTAAAGAGGTTTACCTGTAAGCCAACTTTGATCTTCTTGGTGAGCGCTCCCTGTGGGAAGACGGCCTGCACCTGCGGCACCACGGTGCTGGACACCATGCCGCCCTCGGGGCCGATGGCATGGACCTCCTGGCGAATACGCGACACGACGGCGAAGTACTGGGGGAAATCATAGGTGACGAAGCGGCAGACATGGTTGCCAGCCTGCTCCTCCAGCTGGGCAATCTCTGCAACAAAAAGAGAACAAGTTATAGAGCTTAGAGAAGACAGGAATTACCACTCCTGCACTCACCCTCCGGCTCGAAGCACTGCTGCATTACGTCGTGTATGATCTCCTCAGAGTTGTCAATGGTGTGCTCCCGCCAGGTTTCGCCGTTGTCCGAGCGAAGGATAATAATCTCACGCTCCTTGCCGCGCAGCGAGGCGAAGTGCGGCACCTCCATGACAACCGGGCCAATGAACTTGGTAGAGCATGGGCCCAGCTCTAGCACACGACTGGCCAAGGCCTCGCCCTCCATCAGCTGTGGCGGATGCATGGTGCGCTGCGGCTTCACATAGCGACAGGTGACCCGCGTCGGCTGGCAGGTGGAGCGCGAGGGGATGATCATGCGCACCCCACTGTGCCGGCAGCCACGCATGGCTCCGCCACGGGCATCGACGAGGAAGGATACCAGGAAGCTCTTCCAGCTCAGCTTGCGGCTGCAATGGGATAGGAAATTAATTGAGGATTGGAGCTTAGATCTATTTGTCAAAATTTAAATTATTTTATTATTTGGAAATTAAATAGATCTCAATTGTGGCAACCTAAGAAGGATCTTGGCCCTAGGAAACTCACCCCACATGCGGCGGCTCATCGTGTCCAGATCCATTGGCAATATACACACCATCGACGGTGGCCTTGGGCGAGCTGCCATATACCTGGGCCTTGTGGGGACTAATCACCTCCTCGCCGATGGTGGGTGGAACACCGGAGGCATACTCGGTGCTCTGGGTCATCCGGTTGGAATCCATGCGCTCATCACGGGTCACGTCGATGGGCAGCGAGTCGTCGCCTAGGGATTTCATTTCGTCAACGGTCAGATAGCGGTATGGTTGATCTGATAGCATATTGTCTTCGCCTAGAGTTTTGAATCGATTTCGATGCGTTTCGAGGGCATTCCGCAGCATTTGCATTTTGTTTAAGCACAAGACAGTCCAATCGGCCATATAGCGTTGTAGTTGTTGTTATTTATTATAATTGTTGTTTCGTGTTTCAGTTGTTTTGGGGTGTCGGAGTTGTTGTTGTTGTTGTTGTTGAAAGTTGTTGAATTGTTGTATTGTTGAATTGCAGATGAGAGAGCGCAGTGCATTGAAAATAGAAGAATGCAAATGAGTTGGATTTTAGTTAACAAATTTCGTAAGTTGTACATGCTGATCTTTTTGGATTGATATAATAAATGGATATATAAGGGTGATATAATATGTAAAGCTAGCATGACCGATAAATAGGAGCATATTACATGGATATAGATACAGACACACAAGGATACATTATTGCATGCCGCGATTACAAGCGAGATCGGAATTATTGATCCCAACCTAGACACTGACAAGAGCGATTTGACATCCTATCTATTGGGAATGTTTTCCTTTTCTTCAAGAAAATGTCTCAGGTCAGAAAACTGGTTTAAAAAACATATTCAAGCTCGACTGGCTTATCCTAGTTAAAACATATATTTCTTATATGCTGGTTTTTAAGGCTTGAAGTCTTAAAATAGGCAAAGAATTAAAATTCCCTGTACGGAGTACTCAAAATCATATCAATTGGTAGTTTAGATTTTACAATAACGATTATGCAAACATATATGAAAATAACAAGGAGTCAAAGGTAGTTGTTGACTTTCTTTCTGCACTTGTTTACTTAATTACAACGTCAAGATATAGTTTTATACATTTCAGACCCATATAAAGTGCTGTTTGTATTCAAAACTTTTGTGGTCATTTCATAAAGCGAATCATTTGCCAATTGGTGCACTTGATAACGGCCAGGATTTAAGATACGAATACGAATACAGTTAGGGGACTTCCAAGTGGCCCTGGGAGACACTTACTGGAGACATAGAGATTGTCGCCCTGGTAGTACGGCAGATAGACGTGGGCATCTGACCGACCCGGGCCAATGCCGTACTCGTAGCCTGCGTCCAATTCCAAATTTGTGTCACCTGACGGCGGACACGCATAAAAGAACGGTGGGATTCACTTAGGACTATCGTAATCGTAATCGTAATCTATGGGTTTGTGCTAGGTGGTGTCTGTGTGCTGGCTGACTAGCTGGGCAGTGAGCTTGTGGCTTATGGTTAGGTGTGTATTGGGAGCTCAAAGGATACCTACCGCCCTCTTCCTCGGAGTCGGACATGAAGGACTCGTGCATGGCCTCCGGTGCCACCACACGGTACTTCTCCTCGGCCTGGGCCGTGGGAGCGGCTGCCTCGTCCTCCTTGGTGATGGTCTTCAGCGAGTCCAGGACGCTGATGTAGCCCAGCTTGCGGGCAATGTGCAGAGGCGTCTGCCCATTGACAGTCTGGGCATTGGCATTGGCCTTGTGCTCCAGCAGAAGATTCACAATATGGCAATGGCCCTGCTGGGCCGTCTGGTGCAGCGGTGTGTACCCAATCGAGGTGGCCGCATCCACATTGGCGCCATTCTGGAGCAAGAAACGGACCATGTTGGCCTGCCCGAAGTGGGAGGCCACATGCAGCGGAGTGTAACCCGCCTTGGTGGCCATGTCGATGTTGGCGCCGTTCTTCTCCAGGATCTCGGCCACATTCACGTTATCCTCCTGGGCACACAGATGCATGGGGGTAAGACCATTCTTGGCCGGGTGATTCACGGCGGCCTTGTGCTCAATGAGCAGGTTGGAGATCTCGGCGTGGCCCTCCTGGCTGCTCAAATGGAGCGGGGTGAACCCAGCCTTGCTCTCGGCATTGGCCTGAGCACCGTACTCCAGCAGCGTGGTGGCAATGTCCATCTGGTTCTTGCGGGCCGCGATGTGCAATGGAGTGTGTCCGTTCTTGGCCGTGGCATGGGGACTGGCTCCCTTCTCCAGGAGCAGCAGGGCCACCTGCTGGTTGTTGTAGTGGCAGGCCACATGCAGTGGCGTGACTCCGTTCTTGCCCTGGGCATCCACGTCGGCCTCCTTCTGCAGCAACAACTGGGCCACCTTGATGTGTCCATATTTGGCGGTCAGGTGAAGGGGTGTGAATCCCTTCTTGGTGGCAGCATCCAAGGCTGCACCGTTCTCGATTAGCACAGCAGCCACCTAGAGAAGGTTTTAAAGTTGACATTTTATAAAATTTACCACTGAAAGCCGATTAATTCTGTGTCTACAAGTTGTTAACAATTAATAAAAATAGGATAAAATACATACCGAAATACTGAAAAGGACTTACAACATATATTCAAAATTAAGAAAAGTTCGAAATAATGACTCAATATCTCATTTCAAAACTGAAAAATCATAAGTATTAAAATATTAAAAATGGAAATAAACAAGTTTGTGCTACAAATGCTGAAAATAAAACATAAAAACATCCGAACTTAATGAAATACCATCAATACTAAAAAAAGAGTTGCAACATTTATTCGAAGGCAAACGGAAAAGCGAGAACAACACAAGAGCGAAAGAGACAACTCATAATACTCATAATACAAGGAAAAACCAAAAATGTCGAGTAAGGACTAAGGATCAAATGAAAAACTCCTGATGGCGTATCCAAAACAGCTGCATCAGGTAAACGGTGTCGATGTGGTCGGTGATCTTTTTCGCTATCAGCTCTTTTACCTCATCCTGGCCCTCCTTGGCGGCAATGTGCAGCGCCGTGTACATGTCCTTGGTGGTGGCGTCCACCTGGGCACCGTGTTGCAGCAGGAGCATCACAATGTCCACATTTCCCAGCCGCGAGGCGATGTGCAGCGGAGTCTGCTGCTCCCGGGCACGAGCGTCCACCTGGGCGCCATTGCGCAGCAAGATGCGAATGATGTCGGTCTAGAAGGTATGAGCATGGATATTAGTAATCTCAGTAACCAGAGTAGCAAGATATGCTGCACAACTCACCTGGTTGGCTCTGGCGGCCAGATGCAGTGGCGTCTCGCCGCGCACAGTGGGCACATCGGGGCTGGCATCGTGCTGCAGCAGATAGATGACGATGTTCATGCAACCCATGAAGGCGGCCACATGCAGTGGAGTCAGTCCGCTCTCCGTGGTGGCACTGATGCTGGCACCATGGCGCAAGAGCAGCTCCACCACCTTCAAGCGGTTCTTCTTGCAGGCGATGTGCAGTGGAGTGAATCCATTCAAGGCCCGCGCATTCGCATCCGCATTACGATCCAGCAAAAGCTTGGCCACCCGCACATGGCCACAGTGGGCGGCCACATGGAGAGCGGTTAGATAGTCCACGGTCACCTCATCGACGGGGGCACGATGGTACAAAAGAATGCGGGCGGCATCCACATGCTCACCCTGGGCGGCCATGTGAAGAGGAGCCAAACCGTTCTTGGTCTTGGCGCTGATGGGAGCTCCCCGTTCGAGCAGCATGTCCACCACTTGCTCGTGCCCCGAGCGAGCGGCGCAATGGAGCGGGGTGAGACCGTCGCGGGTCTTGGCCTCGATGTTGCCACCCTTCTCCAGCAGCAGGGAGACCATATTGGTCTTGCCCCACTTGGCGGCCACATGCAGTGGGCTGATGTTATGCTTGGCCGAGTAGTTGACATCGGCTCCCTTCTGGATCAGCAGATTGGCGATGTTCTGGTTGCCATAATGCGACGCAATGTGCAGAGGGGTGAAGCCCGACTTGGAAGTAACATCCGGGTTGTGGTCATTCTGAAAGGGATGAATAAGGATAGAAGTCAGCAATTGTTCCATTGTTTCCATCTAGCAAGGGATACTTACATCCAGCAGCAGGGTGGCGGCCTTGACGTCGTCCTTCTTGGCGGCAATGTGCAGCGCAGGAAGCCTAACCTTGCCGCGGGTGTCGCTCTCAAGGAGCACGGCCACTACCTTGTCGTGGCCCTGCTGCATGGCCACCGCCAAAGGGGTGAAACCATCCTCGGTGGCCAGACTCTGGTTGGCTCCGTTGGACAGCAGCAGACGCACCACCGCATCGTGGTTCTCCTGGGCGGCCATGTAGAGGGGTGTAAATCCGTTCTGGGACTGAACATTCACCGAGGCGTTGTGCTCCAGCAGAAGCTTAACAACCTCCTCCTGCCCGGCCAGCGAGGCGATGTGGAGTGCCGTGTTGCCCTTCTTGGTGGCACTATCCACGAGCGCCCCACGGCGCAGCAGCTCCGAGACAACATGGATATGGCCATCCTTAGAGGCCAGGTGCAAGGCATTCAAGCCGTTCTATATGAAAAATCACAAGGTTATTGGTCAAGCCATTTGAGGATTTTCTTTGGACTTACCGCATTGCTGGTGTTGATGTCAATGTTATTCTTCAAATGCTCGAGCACACGCTCCAGGTTGCCAGCGCGAGCGGCACGCAGGAAGGAAGTGTTTCCATCGCCCTGTAATCAAAAATAATTAGGATATATGAATTAGAGAAATCCTGTAATTAATCTCGGCTACGGGAATTAATATTATAGATAAGTAAGATACGTTTTCAATTATCCAAAATTCGGTTTTAGTTCAAACACAGAAGTATTTCTCTAAAAATAGTACACTCGGAAAAGGTTAAATCCTGGACAATAAATAATGAGTTTAGGGCTGCAAATTACCCTTATTTTCACACCAGTATCCTAAGAAGGCAAAGGTCATCAAGAAGTAATTGCTTGTCGGCTTATCAACCGCATGGCAATCTATCTTTGCAAAGCTTTCGCTCGGCAGCAAAACTTTCCATCCGTATTTTTGTAGCTACGAGTAGTTAGTTGCGTGCCAGCTGCGTATCCATCACCTGGTGGATGTGGGTGTGGGTGCACTTGGAGTTTTATTGATCGTTGCTAGGTTGCGCAACTCCAAGTTTGGTGCCCCTGCCGCGAGTGTAATGGTTATATGTCGTTATTATGCACCTGCTCAAGTTCAAGTCGCGACGGTCAAGGCGAGGGGTCAGCGTTCAGCCGTTTTCCGGCTTTTGGCGCAGGTGTACGGGTAACTCGGTCTAATGGCCAACGCCCACCCAACGGGCACCCACTCCACCCACTGGGCCGGGCTCAGCTGTCAATTCCATCGTTCCAGCGTAGGGTGGTTCTTGGACATGTTTTGTTTATGTTTTTCTCCCCCTCAAAGCGCTCGCCAGGATTCGATTTTCGATGTCGAAAATGACGTCATGTCGCGTCTGAAAAACTGCAACTGGAAGTCGGCAAATCTGAACTTTTCGCACTGGAAAGCAGCGAACAGCAAAATTCGCACACACGACGCCGCTGGAGAGTGACCGCAGCCAGAGTCTCGCTTCCTGGGCGCAAAGTCCCCATTCAACGCCGCCCTCTTTGGCAAACAAGGAAGTGTGTGAAGGATATACAGAAGCGGCCCAATAAAAGAACTCATTTCATATGCCCTGGGCATACATACGAATTGAATAAGGGCCTGTTTGCTCCGACTATACTTCCTGAAGTCTGTTTGCTTGACTGCACAGGGGAAAATAAAAGCTAAATTGGATGTTTTGTCGTTCTACACATAAAGACTTTATATTTTTTTGTGTAATGCTTTCAATATAACAAACCAACTAAAATATAAGGATTTTGTTTGTTATATTAATCCGTAAATATAAGGATTTACTTTGTTATATTACTACGAAAATTTAAAGATTTCATTTGGGATTTTTGGCATTATTATCCTGGGTTTCACACAAGTCTTTGGCATTAAAAACGTTTGCTTTTATGTTTAGTTAATATTTGTTTTGAAAACTTTATAGGTTTATAACATCATTTTTGTGATGTTCCTCTGTATTTTGTAATAATTTATTACTAGCTTTATGATATTATATTAGTTTATGACCAACAAAATGAAATATAAAAACAAAGTTTAGGTAAATTAGCAGACATTGTCTTTCTTACAAAAAAACGTAAGCATTATTTTTAGTTGTGCATACCAAAATAAAAGTTTGATATTCTATTGATATTTTATCAAGTTCATCTTTAAGAAATTCTATAAAAGCTGATATAAAAATTAATCGATTTATTTTTATCTAAATCGACACATATATATGTTTAATGGGTTCATAAATAATAAAATCAATCAACATAATTTTTTTTAATCATTATTTTATGAAGTTGAATAATTCAACTTGAATAATAAATTTCTCCTGAAGTTATATTTTTTTCCTTTCGAAAATATTTTGTATCCGACATTAGAATATTTATAATAGAAATGTTGAAAATGTTATCCCAATACTCCTATTTTTTCACTGTGCTGGGACGTGGTGGCTCACAGACATGGGCCAAAAGTTCAAAGGTGCTTGGGCTCGGCCTCGCCCCCGCTTTCGTCATTGTATAACGAGGAGCTCAGCTCGGGCAAATCGAGTGCTCGTCCAAAGGAGTTGAAGCCTTGAAGTGTGGAAGTGGATTCGCTTTGAACTTGTGTGGCCATGTCGCCACTTGGAAGCATGCTTTACGGCCAATCGAAGTCCAAGTGCAGGTCCTTAGCAGGAGCAACAAATAATCGCTTAATGCTGCTCGATGCAGCAGATGAAAAAAGTGAGTCATAATATGGATTTTCCCCCATCTTGGCACGAATGTCGCATGTCATCATAAGGTTTAACCTAAATCTCGATTACCTTACGCTGCTGCTGCTGCCAACAAACACACGCACGCACCACACCCAGTTCCGATTAAAGGGACACCATCAGTCGTGGTGATGTGGTGGTGGTGGTGTCAGTGGTGCCACCAACTGGCTCCAATTGCCGTTGGTTAGTACAGCAATTATTTTTAGACCATTGTTCAGGTTAAAATGGGATATTGCCTGCAACGCCCACAAATTAAACGGAGTGAAAAATCAATAAACTTCCTTGAAGGGGGGATAAGCCCTTAACAACCCCTCAACAAACCCTTAAAATTACCAGAATATCCTTCCTTTAGGTTGGAATATATACAAAAACTCTTTGAAAATAACCTAATTACCAGATTTTTCTCAATCGCTGCACTTTTTCAGGCAGACAACGAAAAATCGATAATCCACAAAATGGACGCCAACATGGCTGCCCCCCAGAATCTGAAAAGTTGAGCGTGAAAAGCTGGCTTTTTCCCCACTGAAATCCAAGTAGAAAAATGTGTCTTTTACCTGAGCTCCATTTTCGGTGACCATTTTTTCTTCGCAAATTAGAATATGTCCGCCTGGCGTTTAAGTCTGCGATTGTATTTGGTGTAGAGAAATTGTGTAAGCGGCGACGGTGGCGGCGTATGTCGTCACTGCAGCTTAGTCATATTTTTCACTGGCCCAGAGACTTTTCCTCAGCCACGGGATCTCGCGGAAAACTCACTCGGCTCGAGGATTGCTCGAGACCTTCTCCTTTTTTCCGTTTCTGAATATTAAATGCACTCCTATTGATTTTTCCTTAGACTTTATGTAAGCTCTATGTACACGAGTGCATGAGTGTGCGAGGAGGGTGTGTTCGTACGGGCGACCGAGTCGGGTGTGTGCGTGTCAGTGTCGGTGTATGGGTGTATGGGTGTGCGCCTTTGTCAGAGTGTTTGTGTGTGTGTGTGTGTCTGATTGGATTTTCTGGCTGCTCTCACACAGTCCCTTCTGAATTCACGGTTTTCGAGGAGCAGTTTTCGTTGCTGCCGTTTTCTTCGATGTTCAACTCCAGACTGGATGCGACAAGTCCTGCCGCGAGTGGTGGAAACTTCAACTGTCGCCGTGGCCAGGACTGTTCGAAGGACCTGCGCACTTGGCCCTTCCAATTGGAACGTCCACCCCCAGGAACTCGGGGGTTGTTCGACCGCTGGAAGCGGCGACTTCGAATGGAAGTGGTAGAAAAACCAAAGGCTCTCTCCCCCCTCCATCCAACACGTGCCCTTTGTTATTGTTGACGTTTTTATAGTCCCCAGAGCACGTGCTATAAAGGAAGTCACGGCACCAGATCCCTATCGATGGTCTATTGTTGGCTTAAATGCATTGTTTTTAAGAAAATTTAAAAACTTAATGCATGTTAAACTAGAATTTGATTCGGTTTCTTCTGCAGGGTAACTTGAGCTCGCAATTGAGACACCTTAAAACTCATTAATCATTGTACAGAGGACAGAGGACAAAGGAAACTTAATTTACGAAA
>JAEIIH010028735.1:0-10047 GCA_018904745.1 Drosophila orosa
AAAACTATTTACGCTTATAATAAAATAAAACATCTATAAAATCTTTTCTTTACTTACTTTTACTCCTTTTACTTTTTGTTTAAAAACTTTAAATTGCATATTCATCGTACCATTAAATAAATGTATTTCCCAGAATTTTCCCCATTATTTCCCCCATTTTACTGGGTCATTTTTGTTTTGTAATTTGCATATCAAATAGAAAAGCCGACAAGGGCAATTCAAACCACTTTCCTTCCAAGCGATTGAGGAACAAGCAAATCATTCAATCAATGTTTAAACCATTTCAACATTATTTTCCGTATTTTCCCCATTTCTTTTTCCACTCTTTACTTGGCTTTTCATAACCTCGGCAAATCGCTATTGATTGAAGGAAGGGCCCCCAAGTTGGCAATGCAAATTATTCATGCATTGTACACCCACACACACTGCACACCCACAATGCTTGGCATTTTATGCACTGTTCGAAGCAAATCTGCCCCACGTTAGACGCTATTAATATCGATAAAAAAAAGCAAGTTTTTATGGTCGACAGGGGGGCGGAGGGGGCTGAATGGCTATATATTATATTTTTGCCATGGAAATCGATAAATTTTTATTTAGTTCCGCCCCGCACTTCCGCTGACTTGTCCTGGCTAGCAGGACATGCGTTTGCGCTTAACCCACATGCAGCTGGTGGTGCCGTGACTGCCGCCACTGCCAAGCGGTTTGGTGGTGGCAGGTCCTGAATCCACCCCCTTATTTCCCGGGTCTCTCTCGATACTCACTGTGCCGGCTTCCGCAGTCAGCTGTGCGGGCATTCATTCGGTCGCCTTCCTTCACTTTGTTGTGACAGTATTTATTTGTATTTCAAGCGGTGCGTGTCCCTTTTTACGTGGTGTCCTTTTATCCTTGCGATTGTCGGTAGTAAATACACCAAGTACATATATTGTGACAAATATTTGGTGGCTTGAAGCCAAGCAAGGTGACATTTTAAAAGGGGTTTTCAAAGAAAAGTAACTACTTTATTGAAAACTACTAGTAGGAATAAAACCATTAAAGGTAATTCAAGTATAAAATAAAGTTTGAGGGAAAGTCTTATAAAATATTTCAGTTAAGTGAACCCGATTTATATAATTTCCCCTATGTGATAAAAGAGACAGCTGGTTTTCCTTTGACTAACAACATAAAAACCCTTCAAAAGTAATCAAAAAATTATGTGTTTAAAAAACCTTTATCCCAGAATCAGTCAGATGGAAATTTCCAGAGAACCCTGCAGGATTATTTCATGGGGCTTTCCCTTGATTCGCTCGTGCAGGTAAAGCCCCATAATTTACCGCTGAATCAGAACTGTTTGCTTCATTATCCTGCACACACACACACACACGCATGCCCCAAGGACACAGCTCGTGTTGCAGTGGCCAAAAGGCTATTATGTAAATTCCCCCGGCGCGGCTATCGATAACATTTAATTTCCCAGAAGCAGCAGCTGCTCTTGCTCCACAGTTATCGTGCCATATTCGAATAATTATGGCCACATATGGCGGTGCTCTGGCTGAGAAACGAGCAGTTTGTGCTTATGCCCCTTCGCCTTTGGCGTAAACTTTTGTGCATTTTGCACTTGATAACAATCGCGGGGTTTTTCCCATTGGTTGGAGTGGGGTTTTTCGGCATGGTGAAAACTTTCACGCGAAAAAGTTCAAGGACATTGAATGGAGCAGGGTGTGGCCTCCACCACAATCCCAGATCCCCAACTCAAGCCCCTCCTCAAATCCCCATCTACGACGAATCGGAAAAGTTCGGGACTCAGGAGGCAGTTTTCAGCGCTTGTTTAACTTGTCTGTTGAAATTGCATTTTCGATTAAGTCGGCCTGTGTAAACTGCCATCGAGTGCATTTCATATTGTGGCGTGTAGCGAATTTAGGATGTGTAGTCCCCAAAGTCCCCCAAAAAATAAGGATCCACGCAGAAGATGAGGAAACTTTTGGCTTGTCTGTCTAAACGTTGGCCAAGTTGGCGCGGTCGGGCTTGTTTGGCAAGCGTTTAGCACATTAAACCAACTTTTTCAAGCTGATGCTGCTGATGGTGCCGATGATATGGAGCAGATTTAAATTGCTATTTTGAAAAGTTTCCCCACTCAACAAATAGGATTTTGACATCAAGGAAATTATTTCAAACTTGATATCAGTAAGAGGAAGCGGAATCTGTTCAAGTGTGATTCTTTTAAATCATTTTTAGAAGCTTAGGTAATACAAAACTTAAAGTTATTTGAGTTTGTTTCCTACAATCATTGGTCCTTCGAGCCGGATATGCACCAGCCACCTATGAATTTACAGTCCAATAATTTATAGTTTTTCCTTGTCTAAATGCAAAGGGAATATATTTATTTAAATCAAAATATATTCAAATAAATGCAAGCTTACATTATCTTTATCTGACACTGCCAGGTATCATCCTTGTAGTCCCGCTTTTACGTCGTAATAAAATTTGCATTTCCCTTAACTAGTTTACCCAACATTCAGGTCTTTCGCGCTTTAATCCCATAATGAAAATTGGGAACCTTTCTATAGCTTTCCCGTTCCATCGTGGCATTATTTTTCTATTACGCACCACAAAGTTCCACCCTCGTTTTCGTAATTCCTCTGCTCTGGCAGCTTGTGTGTCACGTGTACGTGCATAATTAGTTGGCTGTGCGATAATATCTCCCATTTTGCTATAAATTCATTATGGCTGCGACACGTCTCCACCTTCTACCCACCAATTCAGCGGTGCCATAAAGTCGTTACTCCTTTTTTCCTTTTTTTGTATTTTCGGGATTTGATTAAACTGCAATTAGCTGTGAGAGGGGTTGAAAGGGAAGCAGAGTTGCCTCCAGAAGCTTTGATGACATCAGCAAAGGGACGGGATAAGGGTGGTAACTGATACTGCTGCAAAGTGCGTTGAACTGGTGCCAAGTGGAAACGCCCCACTGAACTACTTTACACCACGCTGGCCAAGCTGCCAAAAAGTCTGAGCACGTGCAGGATGCGAATGGCAGGATGGAGCTTAATGGCGCCACAGAAAATGTGAATTTTACACCCGAAAAAATGTTAAAAATTAAGAGTTTGGTATTATATCTCACAGAAAAGGTTCCATATATATGACTGGTTAATTCAAAAGGTTGTAAAGATTTAAATACAGGAAAATAGAGATATTTTAAATATAAAATCTTATGTTTGGCACAAGTTTAAATTTACAAATAAATATTACATGCATTACATGATCCTAGCCCTTTTAAAATATTTAATTTACTAATTTTCAAAGTGTAACATTAAAATTTAAATAAAAGAATTCAAAACTTCATTAAATTCCTCGTTTTTTTGCACATTCTTTGCAGGATCCGGCCTCATCTCGCATTCCCCGTCTGGACGGCATCTCGCGGGTTCCCAAGCCAAGTAACTTTGGCCTGCCCAGCAGTGCTTTTAGCACCACCGCCAACAGAGCAACCACCACTACCACCAGCAGCAGCAGCACCACCACCCAGCACATCCGACCACCGATAAGTGCGCCCAAGGCCACACAGGTTTTCCAGGCTCCCAGTGATCCTGCCAAGCCGCGTCCTGCCAGCACATATGCACCATCCTCGGCCGCTCTGCGCGATTTGGGCAGCAGTTTGAAGAAGAGCGCCAGCGGAGAGAGAATAAATAATGCGGTGAGCTTGCTGAGCAAGAGGACCACCACCGTCCTGAAGAAGTACTTTAGTCCGAAGTCAGCTCGCATGATGTCCAATCCCACGGAAATGACGAGCTCATTGCCAGTGACACCTTTGCCGGTGGGGAAGCAACAACGTGGAATGCTCACGAATGATCAGTTCACCAGCAGTACACCCATGCCACTCCTGAGATCCGATACCTTTGTCTGCGAGGATGAGGAGCAAACGAATCGCCAGAAATTGGAGAGCACTTTCGCTCGAACCATGGATTTGAACTCGCCGGATTTGGATGAAACCAAAGTGTTGGTCAGAGATGCCACGAGAATAATGGAGGATACACCAAGGAATAAAAACTCTCCCTTGGCAGATATCACACAAATCCGTAAGCCCACTCAAATCGGCGGGATTAATTACACGGCAAAGTCGTCTTTGAGGAAGATAAGCTCGATGGATACCACTCACGAGATAAGGGCCAGTCTGGAGATAACCCAAAATAATGCCACACACTCCATAAACTCATCGGGGATAATGGGTAGAACAATGCCAGTGATTCAGGCCAAGGATGTGACTAGAACCATGGCGGGAAATAGTTCGCCCATGGGAGATGTAACAAAAGTTGTTGAAGGAGCTGGAAACACTACCAAGACCTTGGAGGGCCTTGGCAACACTACCAAGACCTTGGAAGGTGTTGGAAACACTACCAGGACCTTGGAGGGTATTGGAAACATCACCAAAACATTTGGAAATCTAACTAAATCTATTGATCGAGACTTTAATCAAACAAAAACTTTCGAGAGAGCTGGAAACTCTACCAAGGCCTTCGAAAGTGCAGCGAATCTCACTAAAAATATGGATGGTAGAGCTGGAAATCTCACCAAAATAATAAATGCGGGACAAAATGTAACCCAAACGATCGATGCTGGATCAAAAATAAATAAAACCATTGAAAATAGAGTTAATCTAACCACAATTTCGAGTGCTCGAGGAGGAAATCTTACCAAGAGCGTCATTGAGCCAGGTGACTACACCAAGGTAATCCACCATGGAGCAAACTTAACCCAGAGCATGTATAAATTGCCGTTGCTAGAGCACATATCCATGCCATCCGGCCTAGACACCCTGAGCTCCAAGGGTGCCACCTGTGAGGAAGAGGCAATGCAGCAAGAAATGGACGACACGCTGGACGTGACGTTGACCTCGTTGGCACCCGATAAAACCAACATGAAGCTGCCACTGAACTCCACCCTCAATACGGAGAGATTGCTGGATATCAGTGGACTGCAATCGCCGAGACATATACAGTTGCTGAATTTAACGCAGGAATTGGAGCGGGGAAGTCCCAACAGGACTCATCTTCAGTCAGGACGTAGATCGATACCGCAGCATCCGCTCCTTTGCTTATCCCCACAATCTGCCACAACAACGCCGCATGGAATGCGGATGATGGGACAGGTAACTCCACAGCCCGTCCACCTGCTATCACCTCTGCTGAAACAAGCACAAAGTGCTCTGGTTTTGCCCACTCGAACTCCCGATGGAGATATAACCATGGATGGTCATGGTGCCCTCGAGAATACCCTGATTTCTAATTCAGGTCGGGGCAGAACTCGCTATAGTTTCGGCTTGGATTTGCCGGATACAACGCTGGATTGCTCCATTGAATTGGTGGAGAACTCGTTCTCCTCCTCCACCCAACTGCAGCAATTGCAGCAGCAACTCCTGAAGAAGCAGGGCTCCTTTGACATGGACGAGAGCTTGGGCATCCTTACGCCCGATCAGATGAAGGATTTCCTCGACTCACCCCACAACAACTTAATGCATAATCTGGAGCTGATCAGAATGCATCACCCGAATCTTATGCAGTTGCGTATGGAGCAGACTCCCTCGCCCGAGGAGCTACCACTGGATCCCATCGAAATCAAGTCGGAGATCGTTAAGCAGGTGGAAGCTTCCCAGAACCAGGTGACAGCTTCATCGCAGCAGGTCAAGCTGAGCAATAGCTTCATAACCAGCGTGACCAGTGTAACCAGCTTGGATACTGGCTACCAGGGAGACGGCGAAATGTCGCGACCCGCCTCCCGCGGAGCCTGCGATCACTCGCCCAGCAATGGCCCCCACTTGGGTCGGGTGAGTCGGCAGCCCAGCTTTCCGCCTCCGAATCCGGCGCCCTTGCGACGTCAGGATCCCATGACCGACTCGGACTTCTTTACCGAATCTGATGCAGATGATGTGCTGCATCGGGGCGATCGTCGTGCCCAGGTTATTGATGGTCAGTTGTATGGACCCGATATGATGCAGCCGAGTGCCTCGGTGCCCCAGATGGAGGACTCGTGCATGGAGTCATCGGGCATATTCACGGACGTGGAGAATCGCTGTGACGAGGAGATGCGTCAGCCAGAGTTGGAGCTAGATGTGGATGTGGACATGTCGCCGGATGACTCCACACAGACCATGCGAAAAGGTAAAATAATCTAAGAGAGAATTTTGTAACTATAAATTGTTATAATTCAGATCGTTTCTCCCCCATAGGTCAAGGTCAGCCCACTCCCAATAATACCTCCCAACAGCAGCAGCAGAATCAGCTGGCTCCGCAGCAGCGTCCACCGAGCAGCTGCCTCTCTTCCTCCTCGGCGGCCACCACGCTCTCCAATCGCACCTCTTACTGCAGCGTCGACGGCGGCAGCGCCCGAAGCTTTTGCGACGAAGCTTTCGCCGCAACAGCGACGACGCCGGCTGCGGCTAATGCCAGCCGATCTCCGGCAGCGGTTTCAGTTCAAAACTCAACATCGCCGCGTCCACACGCTTCACTGTCGTCGCTCTGCACGGTGGAGAATTTCCGCGGTTCGGTTTCCTCAAACTCTTCGATCGCCTCACCAAAATCCTGCAAATCGGGCAGCAAAAACCTAAACAAATCGCGCGGTTTGAAATCGCCAAAGTCACCGCTGAGTCGTAAGCAACACACGCCCAACAAATGGGATGCCGTGATGAATAAAATTGCCAGCAACAAGTCTCTGATCAAGACCAACTACAACGATGTGAAGTCAAAGGTGTCTAGCACTCGGGTCATGTCACCGGGTTCGAGTTCGGTTTCCGCTTCGGCATCGGCATCGGCATCGGGTTCGGGTTCCGTTTCCGCTTCCGTCTCGAGTTCGCGCGCCAGTCCTAGTGCCAGTGCTCGGCGTTCGCCCTCGGCCACGGTTAAAGTGTCGCCCAAAGTGCTCCAGGTCAAGCGATCGAGCAGCAGTAGCCCCTCATCCGCCAAGGCTGCCACCACCACCGCCACCGCCACCGGCACGCCACACGCGACTCCGCCAACGCGGCAGCCACTGGATAAAGGCTCTGTTGGCAGCGGGTCGCGTGCCGGCAAGGTGCCCAACTCACCCACCTCAACCACATCGCCGCCCGCCAAGAGACTGCAGTCGACCCTGGCCAGTCGGTAAGTGATCACTGATCAGATGCTATCAAGTTTCCAAAGAGACAAAACGAGCTATTGCATTAAATTATTATTTTTTGAGTCCACAAATTCTAAGACAAAGCAATATAAGTATATATTTTGAACTAAATTCTGGAGATAAGAAACCCTTATAATAATCAGTGTGTTTTCTTTGAACTTCTGTACATATAGAAAGTCATAAAAAATCCATTTACTCCACCAAAAATCTGTAAAGTTTTAAGTGCACTATTAATTTTTTGTACATTTATAGTCTTGTTTTTGTAAAACGAAGCACTGTCTGCCCCAAAATAATTGAAGTTGCAGTCATAAATATTTATTTATGTTTTCTATGGTCGTTTTAGAACTTAAAAATTAAATATCTAAGGAAGTCTTGAGGTCTTGTGTATTTTTCAGCATTGAAGAACTGAATCAATTATGAATTTTCCGACTAATAAAAGTTAGTACCTCAGTTCTCAAGAATGTAACGCGGTCAAGGTGGTTACTAAAAACTAAAATTTACAACAATTAAAAGCTTCTTGTTCGACTCTATTTTTTTGTAGAGAAAATAACATTTTTTGGGTAGGTAAATTTGTAGGTAAGTCTAGTTTTGCATTGAAAAAAGTTAAAGTTATGTATTAATTGAAGTTTAAGCGATCATAATTTCATTGATTTCATATTTGTTTAGATTTATTAAACGTTGTGCCTTCTTGTTAAGCACTGTACATGTTTTATTAAAACGTAGGATTGGTTCAAATAGAAAAGATAGGACAGTACAGATTAAAGTCTGTAAAATGTTTGTAATAAATCTTAAAAGCTAATAGAAAAAACTTCCTGAAATACTTAATTTCCAAGCAGGGCATTCACTACAACCGAAGGTTTTACTTGTTACCTTTAGCAGCATATCTTTTGCACACATTCTTATCGAGAATACCTGACTTATCAAGCCCACCTTATTATTACCAGTTTCTTTTGATGGATTTCTGGCGTTTGTTTTAGTGTGTTCCACCTTTTTGGGTCGCTTCTTCAATTGGCCAATCAAATGTTTGTTAGTGGCCATTCAGACATTCAGACAACCACAACAGGCCCGCACCTGCCGCTTTGTGAAAGTCTTACCCACCGCCTAATGAGTTCAGGGGCAGCTTGCTGAGTAGATAACGATTGCACCCATGCCACTAAATAATTCATCAAGCATTTCGATTCAATTTGAAATTCAATGAAGAATGAGCGGGGAATAAATAAATAATTGTGGAAATAAAAGAAATGAGGTTTGCGTGAATTATAGGTAATTTTCCTTTCAACTTTCTCACAAAAGGTGCAAATATATTTGCTCTAACCAAATGTTCGAGGTTCTTTGACGTCATGTAAACAAATGTAGCACATTGACCCACCCAGAATTAGCTTAATTAGATGCTTAATTTCCCTGAATGCGTGGAATGTATGTTGGAAGAGGGGCTACCTTAATAAACATTAACTAATTGCGATTGTAGGTAAGCGATTTATCGGGGAGAAAAGGAAGGTAAAATCGCTAAACTACTTAATTTATTCGATGCGTGTCGTGTGTATTAAACATCACTTAACCATGAATATGTTAAAGCCGCGAAAACGTTGCGTGTGCTTTGCTTTAATTTCAAGTTTAATTATTGCCACAATCTATGCACAATGGTATAGATTACTCTATATATATATTTATACTAATTACGCAGTATCTGTGCGCTGTTTTGTCATCGCCTGCGGTTATTCAAATAATAATTTGAGCTCTATAGACACATACATACATTATACAAATTAAGAATAAAGTCTGACAAAACAAATAAGCGGGGGAAGAGAAATTAATACCTCTGAACTTTAACTTTTCCGGTGGGGAAGAACCACCCACGAAATGTGGAAAATTCCTGGAGGCAGAACAAATTTTCATTTAAATATATATATTATTTCCCTGTTTCATGTTTTGTTACTTTTTTCACAGTTCAGTTAACAAGCAAAACATTTGCAATTGCAAAATTTTCCGCAAACGAATAGCGGGGGAAAAAATCACAAACCAAGCGGAATACAATGGCACTCAGAAATTAACAAACCAAAGGCAAACCAAAAAGCTTGTCTCTAAAATTATCAACTTTTTTCCGTTGTATTTTTATTTACATGACGAATGCACATAAAAATTCATTAGATAAGAGAGATTTTCATCTCGGCTTAGACACGATTCGGGGAATTACTTGTATTTGCTAGTTACCTTTTTTTTGTTTTCTACCCCAGAGTTTTCTTCATTTTAATCCCAAGCTTGATGATGTCTATGATTTCAACAGGCCAAAGCCGCAAGGCATATTATTGTAGTACTCGTAAAAATATATACATATACACCCAAGTTTGTATACATATATATTTCTCATCTTCTGAGCCGGCAATAACAAACTGTGAGCAGTGTGAATGTATCTTAAAGTGTGTATTTTGTTCGACTCTCGATACCGATGAGCGTGAGTGTGTGAAAAACGCCCAAGCTCAAGCTCAAAGCGAGTTAATTTGAGTCAACTGGCATGCAAATATATATATATATATATATGTATATATCTACTATATATACACGTTTGTGTGTCAGTATATCGAGGTGTGGAAGTATCTTTGGTTTTGTTTCAAATTGCTGCAGTTAGCATGCAAAAATCGCTTGGGAATTACGTAAATTCATGAATTGTTTATACGTTATGAGAGAATTATGTGATATTGAGAATACTAATGGCGTTGATTTTAAAAGCGAATGTGTTTTGCTTTAATTGTTTGAATGCTAGTTCAGTTACATAGATATTTAAAAGTATTAGTCATAATATTGTTTTGTTTTTTGACTAAATGAGGTAATTGTTTGCGGCGTTTAATGAATTTCAAGAGCTTTAATCAACGGTTAAATATTAAAATTATCTAATTCATTTTTAGCTTGTTAATTTATAATTTATAAGCA
>JAEIIH010028766.1:0-10636 GCA_018904745.1 Drosophila orosa
TATGGGATAAATATTTATTGAACAAGACTCCCATTGCTTATCTATCGATATTTTTGTCATTTAAGGCAGCACACAAAATATATCTAAAATTGAATTAATCTCTCTTGGTCTATGTCTCTCTGGCAAACGTATTTTTTTACGATGAAACAAAGCTCCGAATAAACTGATTCCTATAATAAAATACCCAGGCCCTCTGCCCTTTATACATTCATATTTTTCCAAACAATTTCTCGAAAGATTCAAAGATTCCCTGTCAACACACACATACAGGGACACTCACTAGAGTCTAAGCCCAACAAGGACGTACATCATCGGCCATTATATAGTTCCCAGTTAGCTGGGTCAGCTTAACCGGGTTAAGCCCTCCTGAAACTCCTCATCCTATTCCCTCCCTCCACTCGGTGGGTAAGAGACAATATTTTTGCACAATTTCCATTTTATTATTGCACATAACCCAAAATGCCATTTATTTTTACAAGTGCTTGTTGAAGTTTTCTCCATTTTCTCCATTTCTCTACAGCAGTTACGGCGACAAACGGAGTAACAACAACAATTGCGATGCCAAACACAGAAATTTATGGTCATTTGGGGAATTTTACGCTTTTTCAGCTTTGGAGCGCCGCATTAAATGCTTACATGTTGATTTAACATCCTGGAGCATGCATCCCCCAGTCCCAGAGACCCATGGATTTCTTTCGCTTTTCCTTTGCCTTTCCCTCGTTTTCCCCAGCAACTTAAAATGCTACTTTGCATGCACTCGTCCTGGCCTCTGGCTGCTGGTCCTTCTGTTTTGTTTTAGCGCTCTCTCATACTTCGTTTTCGGCGCTGCAAATCTTTGTTTATTTGCAGCTAAAATGCAAGGATTTATTGTAATTTTATACACAGGGTAAGGAGCCAAGGCAAGGCATGCCCTCCGGCCCGAAGCTCAACAAATTGTTGGAAATTATGGCTCAAAAGCCAGGCAGCCAGGCAGGCAAGCAGCCGGCAAGGCGCTTTCATAAACATATGGTCGCTACGACCAGATTTGTTTAAACTTTGTCCATAAACTGAGGCAACTTATTTGAAAGGAACAAATGCGAAGGAGAACGCTTTAAAGTTTTCCCAGCCCGCACACTTCATTTATAAAAGCTTCCAAAAAGAAGTGGTTATTGTTATGCAGATTTCCGGGTAGTTTCAATTAAGAAAGGAATGAAAAGGATTTTGTGAGGGAGCTTTAACTTGAACTAGTAATTACTGCAGAGTTTTTTTAGTTGGTTAAACTAATAATCCCTGTGGAGATAGTTAATGAATAATTTAATTACCAAATGAATCCTCACTCTATCCATTAAATCCTTGGCACTATTTCCCCTTTAAATATATATATTCACAGAATATTCTTTATGCTGGCTGCATTTCAAAATTAGACCCACATGTTACTTAGTCTGATTCATTTTCTAGGCAGTTTCCATTAGGATTTGCTCTACACAAAAACCACTCTCAGCTTGGGGCTTGACTGAGCCCTTTGTTCTGTTCGACGTTTGTTGTTTTCCCGGCCTCAGCCTCCAGGGAATTCATCTTCATTGGAGGGCCACAAATCAAAGTTCTCGCAGAAATGGCTTACACTGTACGATGGCCAAAACCAGGCTTCAGGGGAGGAGAGAGAGAGTAAGCTGCAGAGCAGCGGAGATTTCAAGAGGAAATTGCGCTTTTACCACTCGCACTTTTACTTGGCTGCGTATTTGAATGTTGATTTTTTGAAAGGAATTTCTGCACTCAAAAGAAAATGCCAATGCGCCATATGATGTGTGTGTGTGCATGTGAATGAATACACAGAGGGAAAGATTTCTAGTTTTTAGGTGATTATAAAAGAGAATTAAAGAACAAATGGGATCTATTAATTAAATAAAAATAAAAATTAGGGTTTAAAGGTTATTTATCGGGACTACCAATAGTTTATAGACAAGAATAATATTTTTCTTAATTAAAGAATCTAAAAAGGTATTACTATTATTGTATAATAATATCATTTGGAACATTTTCTTATCAATAATATTTCTTTAAACATTTTCCAAGCTTTAAATTGGGTTTTAAAAAATGTATTAGCTCAAAAACAAAAATTTCTAAATTATAAATGGTAAAATCTCCCCCAAAACTATGTATTTATTTATTACAAATGGTAAAAACTCTCCCAAACTATGTAATTTTTCCCAGTGTTTGTGTTGCCAAATGGCAAAGTGAGCGTGCACCGAGAACCGCATCACATCTCCGCATATGTGTGTGTTTGGGCCAAAGTTTGTTGTGTGTTTAGTTGCGCGTACTGCAGCCATTTTTTGTGGTTAAAAAGCGAACACTCCCTGGAGAGGGAAAGGGTAGGAATCAGTCAGAGGGCACGGGCAAGAGGGAGAGACAAATACAAATGGCAAACTGTATTGGTAGGGAAAATGGTAAATGGAAAATGGCCAGGAGAAGGCATACATATATATGCATTTCGAGTGCCCGTCGGCGGTCAAAGTAAAAAGCATTAGGCTCTCGCTTTTGCTTTGCTTTTTAGCCCTTTGCTGCGATTTGTTTTTTAAATATTCACATGGGTGTGTGTGTCTGCGAGGTCTGTGTGATATGTCAAAGTAAAAGTTTGTTGCGCTCCTTCGGGCGCCACACTGTAATCTGTGTCCGCTGTTCGCGATTTTCCCCATTTTCATGGCGCTTCCAGCCAAAAAGCCCACACACATGAATATATAAATATTTGCATACATTACTCCCGTATATTTGTCCCAAAAGTGCGCTGATTTTTTCCCCTTTTTGTTCTTTTGGTTAACAAAAAATTAAAAGCGGAGACTGAGGGGCAATCTCGTATATTTTTGATGAGCCTCGGGGGAGCCCGAGTAAATTCATGCGATATGCAAGGCTCTGTTCCTGCTTTGTCTTTTTTCCCAACCACTATTTAGTTTTTTTTTTTATTCGGTTTTTGGGGTTGGTTTCAGTTTAAAACCCAAGCTGGGAATGTGGCTAAAAAATTTAACAAGAGAGTTGCATTGCATTATTTAGTCACAAGTTGAGGAATTCTGGGACTATTTACTACTTATTTTAATAGGTTTTTAACAAGTTGATAAGCATAACAATTAAAGCCCAATAATTACCAACAAATAAAAAACCTACAATTATTTAAAACCCCCAGCAAACTCCTATTAAAAAGTGAACCTCCTCTTTTATGGCCTCAATTTTTTATTACCTTACCCCATAGAACCTTGAAGCTCTCACCTGCATCTACACGCAAGATCTCCACTAATAATCCACAAAATTTCCACCTGCTAAAACTGGGGCTAAAAACTATCAAGATAATTTGCTAAATTGTGCGGCTGCCACAGGCATCGTTGTCGAAAAACTCATGCACTAACGCAACGAAATTCCAGCTTATTTCGGGGCCAGCACCTGCAGCACCTGGTTATATGGGAAAACTTTAAGCAAATTATGACGTTTATTAAAAAAGCTTTAAAACGTTGCTTCAACCTCTAGTGAAGAGCACGTTTCAGGCCAGAAATGCTAAACTTTAATGGCTCACACACACGCACACTGAGCTGAGCTGAGCTGAGAGACAGACAAAAGTTTCCTTTTCCAAAAGAAAAACTTGAAGTAATTTGCACAGTAATTGGGTATTAACCTAGCCCACAACGAGAAGGGGAGCATGGACTCCGGACTCCGGAATAAATGGACATAGTTTAAGGCACGTTCTTCGCCTCAGTTCGTTTAAGTGCCGAGAACATTGCTCATACGCCACGTGAGACGGGTCTGCGGTCAGTTTGATGGATTTCCTTGACCGCAGGGCTTTTCCTGCTGCTCTTTAAAAATATATATATATTTAAAGTAGATTTTTGAGTGGAAATATATTTCAGGAAATTTATTTCACTTTATGTTGTTGTAATTATAAAGTCTATAATTTATTTTCTTTTAATGCAAATGTTCGTTAAGTGCTGCCGCATTGCATTGCTCATACGCCATGTGGGATGAAGGTCTGCGGCCAGTTTGATGGATTTCCTAGGGGGGCCTGGCCGGATCTGCAATCAGTTCTTTATTCAAAACTCAACCCCTTTGCCTGGGTTATCCATTTTCCGTTCTGTTTCAATTCCGAAAGGGGGCTTTATTTGATATTAAATATTAATAAAATGGCCTCAATGCGGTCCAGCAGGGGTGTGCCTTCAAAGAGGGGTCTGTTACCTTTTACCTTTTAATTTTGCTATAACTACGCCCCTGTGTCTGTGTCGGTAAAGTTTGCGCTTTATCCTTAAACACACACCAACACGGTGGGGCATGTGTTTCGTTTATAAATTTATATAGATGTTGGCGGCTGCCGCTGCTGCTGTTTGCTCGGCAAATTTTGCTATCCATTTTTACCTCCCAGGTACATCCTCCTCCTCTCTGTCAATGTTGTTTATTTGCTCAACTGACGCATTGCTGTGCCAGTGCTTTTACTGCAACAGAAATTGCTATTGCAATGGGAGCACGCGATGTGGCGAATCTTCTCGGCGGCTACTTTGCATGTGTTGTGGCAATTTTACAGGCTTACAGGCGCCTGCAAAAAGGTTTATCCTTCAAATATAGACTTGTTTTATGGTTTTTCCAGGAGTTGTTTGAGTTGATTTTGGTTTGGGGAAAGAAAGTGTGATAAGTTGTGGGGTATTTCTTGAAGTTCTACATGAAATAGGTCTTTCTTTTCAATGAAAAATCTGTAACTCTAGTTATTTTAATGCTTAAGCTTTAACTTTTCTCAAATAAAGAAATTAAATCCCTGAATAAAGGTAAGAAATTATATTATAGAATGGTTTCCAACATTCTGTGCTTGTTTCTTCTTTTGTTTGTGAATTGTTGCTTTGTGCTTTGCTATGCTTTGTCTTTGTTTTATATATTTTTTACACACACATGTCCTTTGGGCCATATTCCTATGGAATTCAACCCCTGTTTTATATGTAAAGTTGGCCATATTTAGCAGCTGTTGGCAGCTGTTGGCTGTTGGGCCAACCCAGCACTGATAATCACATTTCGCGAAAGGGGAACCCCACCACCACCAACCCCATCTACCCCCTGTCTGGCACATGTGGAAATTAAGTTAATGTTTGCTTATGAATAAGCAAATAAGCGTCTGCAGTTGGCTGGTTATTTCAGGACGCTCCTCCCGCCTGGCCGTGATGGACTCGCTGACGTTTACATTTTTGAAATGGCCAACACGTGTTCCTACCTCCCACACCAAGCATTTCCACCCTCTGGGGAAAAAGAGTCCTTCAAGCTTCATTTCAATTTGCTTGCATTTCAATGCAAAAACTTTTTCCATTTCAACCTTCTCTTTCGCGCTCACGTTTTCATGCGATTGTGTGGAAAATACTTTGTGCTTTCTCCTGCTTTTCCTCTCACTCTCAAGTGTGTGTGTGTGCTGGCATAATTAGCATTCTCCGTGCATTAATATTAATTAGTTAGTTATGCTGCGGCGCCTGGAACCGGATCAGTACCAGTTCCGAGGATGGTCAAATAATGCTGGGTTTAATATTCTTCTACATAAATATGCACTTGTGGTAATAGCAGAGTCCCAGCTATCTCAGTTGGAGTTCTTTGAATTGTTTAAACTGAATTACAAATGGAGTTTGGTAAGAACTGTAAGGTTTTGATTTAATGTAATTACTTTGAGCTTTAAAGGGTTTGAAATACGATCTTTTAATGTCTAAAACTATGAGTTTGCTTACTTTACCTTAATTGTATCTAAAATACCTGTTTAAAAATCACAAGGTTTTCTAAGAACCCTTAGAAAAGGCATTAACAATTTTGAGATATTGAATTCAGCGTAAATATGGTGATTTTTTAACGTTTAAAAATTGTTTAACCTTATTTTGGAGATATTTGTATGGGAATTTAAGTCTCTAGTGATTTCTAAGTAACCCAATATATTTTAAAATAATTTCAGTCATGTTTTGTCCCTCTCCTTATAGTTTCAACTATTTAAATGCAACTAATTTATACATTTAGACACCCTATAAAGCTACCAACTGGGGAGAAAGGGGTTTCTAAACATTTTGCACCTGCCTTAATAATTAATTTTGATTTATTGAACTAAATTATCATTGCCTCTGACTAAGCAGTTGCTTTGGTAACACAACACATCCCTTTTGGCTTATGAAAACTCCCCAAAACCCCTCTCATAGCCATATTTTGCCTCACACAAAAACCCAGAGAGAGAGGAAAACCGAATTTAATGCCTATGTGCAAATCCGGTAGTCTAAAGATAGCAAACTGCAGTCGGCAAAGTGCAGAAGGTCATTAAGCTCCCCTCTGCCCTCAACAGACCCAAAAGTCTGGAAGGGCAAAACTTGGCCCCGACAAAACTTAAAGCAACCAAAGCCGCTTAGAAACGTTGGGCTTCCGGTGACTGGGAAAGTTCTGGCAAAGAACTTGGTCTAAAAATCTGTCTCTCTGTCTCGGTCTCGGTGATACAATGGCAAAACAAATAGAAATGTGAATGTAAATTTTATGGGTCCGCAAATAAAATCATTTGCTGCGACAATTTTGTACAAATGAGAGCCGGCGAGGGGAAGGCATTTAAATAAATAACAAGAAAAAGTATAAATAATAATGGCAAAGTGGCAAGCAAACAAAGGGACCGACAGGCAGGCAGGCAGGCAGACAGACAGGACAAACAGGACACACAAATAAATGGACAAACAAACTGAACCAACAAGGTGCCGGCTCACGCTGCGTATGAGTGATATGCCTTGGGCGAGGGCAGCATCTGATTCCGGGCTTGGGTTTGGGTTTTTGGGTTTCTGGTATCCGGAATTCAGAATCCGAAATCGGAGTGAAGCGAAGCTGGCAGCTTGCTTTTAATTTATGCCATTGTGTTGGCCGAATTGAATCCAGGCCAATCAAGTGCAATTTATATAGACATTTGCCAATGAAACCGTTTCACAGTTACAGTTTCCAGTTGTCAATTTATTATTTACACGCACATTGGCAGGGGTTAAATGGATGATGAGGAGGCAGCGAGGGTTGTTTAAGTAAAACTCAAATAAAAACAGAATAATCTTATAAAGATAAGCCCAAGTAAACTGCATTTTGATCTCTAATAAATGTACTTATTTGTGTAATTATTATGTACTCTTTTGAGTCTTAAATAACCCTAAATAACTACTATAACTAATTGACCTCTCCTCTCTCCCGCTCCTTTCACTCTCCATAAACCACTTCATAAACTGAAAAATTTTCAACTTAAATTCCATTAAAAGAATGTTGCTTAATTGCTTTTTGTTCACATGTCAATTTGCCTTGTTATTCAGTGAAATAACTCTCCTCTCCTTATCGAGGGAGGTCGTCCTTCTTTGCCATTCTCTCTCCTCATCCTTTCTGGTTGCTGTCTCTGTCCTGTGTGTCCTTCTAACTGTCTGCTTTTAATGCATTCCGACATGAAGCTGCCAAACAAATATGCAAATTCTGGCAAACATCTGCAGTGCCTTTGCTGATGCTGCTGCTGCTGCTACTCCTGTCGATGAACATTCAATGGCAATGGCATGGCATATTGTACCGACAGACAGAGGCTAATGGCAACTTTGTCCGTTTTTACTTTGGTTCGTGTAAAAGGATTGGCAGGCACTGAGAAAAAATAGTACTAAAGGTAATGGTGAATATGGAAGTATTAAAAAATGAATATACCAGATTTGGAAGCTTGTTTAATTAAATAATTTATTAAAGTAGGTAAACCTACTTCAATTTTAATATTTTTAATATAACCCATATTCCTTTAACGATTTTCCTTGAATATATTTAGGATTTATATTTAAAATCTGTAAGAAAATTTTAAATTAAATGTAATCCCTCTTCATATTCCTCTCTGTGGAAACCAAATATGAGATGCCAAAAACCCGGGGCTTTAGACAGCAGCAGCTAGAGCAACAATATCTAATCAAGTCGCCATGTCTGAATGGCCAGTGGCATCTGCCACGCCTCCCGAATCCCACCTCCCCTACACACATCCAATGCAGTTACTCCTGCGAGGGCAACACAGAAGGGAGCCATTGGCACGTTGCCTTTGCATTCGAATTAACAGTTATTTTTGGCACCCTTTTGCATGCAGTCGCCGTGCCTCCTCCACTTATCCCCCCCTTTTCACCTGAGATTTTTGCACAAAAGGTGGAACCACCTGGCTACTTCTCTGGGCCGAGGCTAATCTCAGCTCATTGCAATTTGGTCAGGAATGTTCGATGCTGATTGCAATTGGCCAGGTTTGTGAGCGGGAACAGAGGTGATTATTCTTTGTATTCAGAAGTAAACTTTGTTCAGGCTAAAACTAAACCTATTCTTCGTTCCTTGATTACTCAAATCGACCTAAAATATATTAAAAACTAGATTCTATTAAAAGAAAACAGTTATAGTTTAAGCTTATACAAAAATATTTTTACAAAGTCACGAAGCTTGGTCACATTTTAAAGAAGAACTATGGCCACACTAATTCATCCTGTTGCTTTTCTTAAATTTAAGGAAATTTTTTACATAAATTTAAGACTTATGGTTACTTCTTGCAAATTCCACAAGCCGGACTGCTTGACCACAAAAACAAACGATTTTCCAACTAAAACATGGCCAAAATTGCCTCTTAAAATATTTCGCAAAGAAAATCTTCCTTATATTCCCACAACATAATAAAATGTATTTCACATGCTAAAATTACTACACATTCCAACACAGATCAGAGACATAAACTGGGGCCAAAAACATTCATATCGAATACTAAAATCAAATAGAAACTCTGAGCGGATAAGATGGAGAAATGGTTTCAACAAAATTTTAATTAACAAACCAATTAGTTTTGTGTTATTTCGAATAAAAAAAAATAGGAAGGGTCAAAAGAATAGGAGCCAAGGCAAGGCAAAATCAACTCGTTGGCAAAGTTGTAAAAACAAGACGGCAAAGGAAAACAAAGGCAAACAAACAGCATTGACCCAAATCAACTTGAAAAGGGCCGAGCGAGCTGAGCATGTAAAAAGCAAATACGTAACGAAGGCATAGATACAGATGCGGATTTCAGATCCAGATACAAATACAGATACGGATACAGCTACGGGGGCGGGAGAACTCGAGAGAAGTTCAAACTTAACCGCAGGCCACAAGCCTGGGATCCGTTTCTCCACATTGCAGCAGCAGCAGTCTATACGGCAATTTAGATAAACTTGTTCTGGCCATGCCATGTCGATGTTGTTTTCATTGTTGTTTTCCATGGCATTGACCAGGTCAAGAGCGGAGCTGAGCAGCAGCTGCTCACCGCAAAAAGGCAAAAGTCAAGCCCCCGAATGCAGGTCCTTGCTGAGAGTCCTTGCGAGTTCATAAAACGACAATCTACAAAGCTCGCATGGAAAAATAAAAGGAAAAACTCGACAAATTTGAGCAGTAATCGACGGCGGTTGGAGGAAAATAAAGGGGCAGAAAGCTGGACACGACTTTGATTAGACCTTTGACCTGTCCCCCTCTTGTCTTTGTGTTTGCTTATGGAAAGAAATAGAAATAGAAATAGAAATGGAAGAAGGAGAGAAAAAGAAAGTGAAAAGGCAATCTCTGTCTTGATTTTGTTGAACAAACAAATAAAATGGCAACATTTTCAAATTAAAAACTAAATCGATTTGCTGACATATTTTATGCCGTTGAAAGCGGAGTGAAACGGAATGAAATTTGCGTGGAAAGAAGTCCAAAGATGTTGCTGAAAAGATTATATATTTCTTAAAGTAACATACAAGTCTGGAAATTTCATTTTCTTAATTATTCTGCTTATATAAAATACATAAAATATATATTTCTCTCCCCGAAAAAAATGTCTGCCTTTAATTAATGAATGTTTTTCTTTTCCCTGTCAATTTCAGGTAACTACATACTGTATATATATTTCTGGAAATTTAATCACACAGAGAATGAAATTATGAAATGCTGGGAAAAACTGCCTCATCATCGGCTAATGGAACACGAACACCGCGAGAAGCCTCCTCCGTAATCACTGGGGTTTTTTTTTTCCACCTCAAACCACCGCAGATTGCACGTGAAATTCGCAAATTATGCAATTAACCCATTTCCAGCGAGATGGCCACATAAAAGGCAACTGCAAGGCACTGCCAAGCCAAATGAAGTGTGCTCCATCGTCCTCGTCGTCGTCGTCGTTGGCGTTGGTTTCGTGTGTGTTTGGCGCCTTTTTAACTTTAAATAGCCGCCGGCAGGCAAATCTTTTTCATAAATTTCGCACGTCGACTTTTTGGCCCAGGCCCAGGCCCAGGAAAAGTCCAACCACAAAAAAACACACAGAAAATGGAGTAAGTGAGAGGAGAATCTCGGGTAAATTCAAACTGACGCTGCAATTAAGCATAATGTCCTTGCAGGGATAACGTTAAGTGGCGCGTGAAATTACATTAATCATTGAAGGGATTTTTACATGCAACGATGAAGGAGCCGACCGCAAAGGCAGTTTCACAGTTGCACCTGAAGGTCCTTCGTTCTCTCGTTCTCTTCTCTTTTTTCTGCGAATTTTACCGTCTGTTTGAGCCAGGTGGGCGGTGGGTGGTGGGCTCTGAGTCCTGGTCAAAGTGTAGCTTATGTTTGTGTTTGCTTTTTTTTTTGGCAAGAGGCGAAGGGCACGAGGAAAAGG
>JAEIIH010028769.1:0-11619 GCA_018904745.1 Drosophila orosa
CTAAATATACAAATCTCTGACTCTAAATTAATTATATTTTATTTCCCACTCTCATTCTCATTTAATTTCTTATAGAAACAATTTTTTGCAGTGACTTTCAGTGCTAGAACTTATTTATTTATTTATTTATTTCGCCAACAGAGTTTATTTCATATTCTATTTTTCTAAATATAAAAATCTCTGACTCTAAATTTATTATATTTTATTTCCCACTCTCATTCCCATTTAATTTCTTATAGATACAATTTTTTGCAGTGACTTTCAGTGCTAGAAAACCTTAGTGCAACCAAAGGCCACCTGGGTGGGTGGCTTCCATTGCGATCGGGTGACTCTGCGACTGTTTTTGTGAGCTTTGTGGTATGGTGTGGGGTCCGTCCGCCAAATACTGTTGCTCAGCCACACCTTGCACACGAAATAACCGCGAACAATGACGCTGCTGCTGGCAATCGCAATCGCAATGCCTCGTAATTAGCCACGTTTGACTTTTGGTTGGGCAACACACACAAACAATGCAAACTAAAGCGGAGAAATAAATACTTATACATAAATATATATATTTTCTATGCTGCCTTTCAAATGGTAAGTGAATAGAGAGAAAAATATTGTAAAATTGAACCGAAACTGGTTTCCATTTTGCCACCACACATGTCCATCAAGAGTTTTGCTAATTGACCTCTGAAAATTGAATCTGCGGTCGGGTTTCCAATCCAATCTCTTGGCTAGTTAACTGAAATTGATTTTGATTTTGTTATGCTTTTGCCTCCGCCTCGGCTAATTAAAATGAAAGTTTTTTCAAAGTGAAATTGTTGGAAAAGGAAAGAAATGCCACAGCCCGAGGGGGGATTCGAGTTCGAATGATTGTGATTGTGAATGCAGAACGCGGGCAGAAACGAGAGAGAAAAATGCAAGCCAATTGCACTTGCAATTCCAATTTCAATTCCAGCAATTGCAAATGTCATAGAAAGCAATCGAGTCGACAGGCAAATTGAAATAATTGCCAAGATACAGAGAGTGAGCGAAAATGTCCCAGAGCGAATCTGAAAAAAATCTATGCAAATCAAGCTGAGAATCAATTAGCTAAAGTTCGAAAGTGATGCAAGTTGGTCAAAGAAAGTGTCTTGGATTTATAAATTCTAGAGAGAAGAAGCTAAGGAAATTCTCAACTAAAGATTGTCTCGCTTCATAATGATGTCACTGCTATTTTTCAAGCAGAATCATCTTTATTCACGTTTTGTCTATAATTCTATAATTGAATAGCGACTAATGCCTCTACAAATCATTAATTAAATATATAATTTGTGTGCTTAAACTAATCACAAACATTGTTTGTAATTATCTACTCACTACCTTAGTTTATTTATTCATTTCTTAGGTATTTGTACAATCTCAGCTGTCTTCGGTTTGAGAGGCACTGGGCAATGATTATGATTACATAAGCTGGGCTTCGTTTCAGCGGCAAAAGCCAAATAAACTTGTTCGCTTAACACACGAGAACTGTGAAATCAACTACGAGTAAAAATTGTTTGTAAATAAAACTCGTTTAACACTAGCAAGGCAAACGGAAACCTGTACTTAGAGTGTGGTTTTTGTACATGTAAATTTTTAATGGCACAAGTTTTTCATTAAACACATACCTACTTCTCCTAATGTTGCTGTAGCAATAAAAGAGCAAAAATTAATAACATGGCCTAAGTAGAGGTGTTGGAAAAAAGTTAGAGGTGGAATATTGAACAAGTTAATGCAAATTGCGCAAGGAAAAAGTAGGAATTTAAGTGTTAACAACAAAAGATTTAAAAGGAATAAGAATACATGAGTATCTTTTCACATTTTAAAGATGTTTTAAGGGGTAAATGACAAGTGATATATTATTATAAATAAAACAAACTTATTTCCTTAATAAAAAACAATAAATATTTGTTAAATCATCTCTAAGAGTTGCCTTATAAAATCCCATATGATATACATTTGTTGTGGCATTTGCTTCCCGCTGCCAAGAACATAAATCAGCCTGAGACCAAGTAGCCATTGTACAGCAAACGTCATGACCATATGCCATATCGATTCCAATTCCCAATTGCACTTCAGCTGCGATGACAGACGAAGATTCGAGAGGCAAGGCGAGCCGAAGCCCTTTTGTGCGGGAGGCAAAAAAACACTTGCAGCTGTTCCACATTCACTCCGGTTGCATTCAGCTATTCCAGAGGAACTGAAACAGAGACAGAACCCCGGGAACCCAACCATCGGCTGGCTGGCAGCTGGCGGTATGAAAGTTTTTCTGGGTCAGCAACGCAGGCATTGGAAGCAAACAAACGACGGCGGCTGCTTATGGCAACTTTTCACTTCTCCCGGGCCAAACAAAGACAACAAAGCGTGGCCAGAAGACAACAGCCGCAAAATGATTCCCCAAGCCTCATCTCATCTCGGCCAGTTGGGGATAAGCATCATCTCATCTGTGCGGGGCTCTGTCTCTGCTTTTTGCCTTTGCTTTTTGCAGCATCAAAACTGCAGCCGGGAGCCTGCCGCTGCAACTACTATCTTGGCTTTGCCATCTAGGCCTGGCGAACGTGGCGTATGCGCAATATGGCCAACAAGCAAGAGAAAGGAGGCAGGGAAAACGACAAGGAGATACCCTGTAGAAGCGTAATTATGACATAACTAAAGCAGGATAAGTTAAGAGTTAGAAGTATATTTTAAATATTTTTAAAAGCACTTTTGAACAAGAACCTTAATTAATAATTAATAAAAACTGCTAAATAATGAATATATTTCTTATAAATATATTTTCAAGCACCACTAGGTATCTAGAAATTGGCAAACTTGAGCTAGAGACCTCCTCTGGAGGCTGTGCCTGCCATGATTATGATATACAGAAATCTCTGGCTCATAGAGAGATGCAATGGAGAACGAGTGGCAGTGGCTGCGGGTTCAAAGACCGCCAGTTGGCTAATAGATTTCTCCCATACAGAGAGTTCTCAACGATTTGCCGTTTGCTGTTCAACAAAAATTCCTCAACGGTGTGTGTGACCCAAATTGCTTTTCAGAGCCCCAAGATACACCAATTAACGAGAAACAGTTGCAGTTAGCCAAATGTATCTAATCATTACAAATTATATTGTGCAAAATAATCGAATCGGGAGACGCCGCCAATTATGTTAATTGATAGTAAAAGTCAAGTTTCGGCTGGAGTTTGGATATCGCTATTTTTGGCTGCTAATTAAAAGCGATCTCGAAATGCAAAATGTTGCAATTAGTTTGTCAACAAACACAGACGCCACAAGGTTTCAAGCCCGAGGAATTTATTTTTCTCATTTTATTTGTGGCCATTTTTAAGTGCGTTTTTTGGAAAATCCAAGCCTACTGTTGGCTCAGCTGCTGCTATTTAGGCCAGGTATGTGCTAAATGTTGCCAATGTTTAAACGAAACTTAGAGTCAGATAGCGCGAAATGCAAATAAAAAGACAGCAAATGCGAACAAGAGAAGTGCAAACATCAAGGAAAGTTGGCAGCGGAAATAATGAAAGGGGCAACCCATACCCATTACCTAATGATATGCTAATCAATTGCTGGAAAACAGATAAGATAAGATTGTTTCGATATCTCTTTCTTATTACACAAGTAAGGGGGTTAATTACAAATGGTAATTTGTCAAGTTCGTTGGCCTTGCTGGCTTCTATTTATTTTCTTTGAAATAAATATTTTTGTAGCCAAAAATTAATGCCCCTGACATAACCATATCTCTTCTTTAGTTCAATTAAATTGTATTTATTTTCGTTGGCCATTTGTCAGCCACAAGAACCGCATCTGTTGGCCAGTAAAATTGATCAGCCTCATTCTATGCCAGCTCTCCACTGGCATTTTTCACTCTCCGGCCACGAGTCGTGTCAGAATGTCAGGCAATATAAATGGCCCGATGTCTCGGCCTCCAGTGTGTGTGTGTGGTGTATAAACTAGCATGTGGCCATAAATCGGGCCATCTAGCTTGTCGAAACTTAGCTCCACCGTTTTGTACTTTTTTTCTTCTGTTCTCCCCTCGGTTTTTCACTGTTTTCTGTTTTCTGTTTGCTTGGTTCTATTTCGAATGGTTTTATTCTCTTTTTTTATATGTTTTCAATTTGGGTCAATAACATTTGGCAACTTTAGTGCGTCGCCAACGAGCAAAAGGAACAAAAAACAAAAAATAAATAAATAAACGAAAAACCTGCGAAGCCAAAAGGCGCCAAGTTCGCCGATCGGAGGCCAACAATGGCTGCCAAAGTTAATTGCAATAAAATAGCAACAATGGCAACTATTTTTCGTTAATTACAAATTGAAATGAGCGCGAGTAATTTTTACATTAAAAAATAAACAATCTATTTTTTTTTCGTTTGAGAAGAGCCGCTTCGCTAGAAACAATTTGTTAAAGCGAAAGCGATTAAAATCGCTGTATATATATTCATAAATCGATCGGAATAGTTTGCATATACAAAGACAAAGTGAAAATATCTCAGGCGACATAATAAAAGTATTAACAGAATATTAAGTTGAAATATTTGGGGCTTATTTATGACCCGACATAATGAGAAGTGAAACAACTTTTACTTTTCCCTCGGACTTTGTTCAAACAAAAGCTATAGAGATTCTTTTGAGTGAAACTTTTTTTTGTATCTTTGAGAAACTGTAAATTTTTTGTTGGAAGCATTTCATAATTCCAAACAAAAAGGTGTGTGGGATGGCATAGATATATACATATATATCCCTCGCCTAGAACCGATTTCGCCATATAACCACTTTATTTGTCAACAGTTGACATCGACTGTCGCAATTTTGTCAGCTCTCAATTTGTCAAGATTTCTCATAGGAAAACCAAACAGGCAGCTGCCAAAAAGTGTTTTCTTAGACAAAACACAAAAATTGTTTAATCATTAAAGAAAATATAAATAATATGAGACGTTATCTTTGGTCTAAATTTGTATACCTCAACAAAGAAGTTATATCTCTAAAGGCAAATAAAGACAGACAGAGAAGACCTCGAAAATCTTATCTTATCACTGCGAGAAATGTATATACACAGAGCGAAAGATTGGGGGCTCACGGAAAACCATGTTAAGGTAGTTAATGTTTGGCCAAAGCTTCCACAAAACCCAAGCATTGTTTCATATTTTCATTTTTATTATTTACCGCTGTGCCTGGCAAGTCAATGTCGTCAACACACAACAACTTTTTAACATTACACAATAAAGTCAGCAACAGAAAAGCAAAATAACAGCAGCAACAACTTGGTTTTTCATGCTTTTTAATGCCGCATTGTCATCGCATTTGTTGCCATTACTTGGATATATATGTATATATATATGCATTTGTATGTGCCATATCTATATATGGAATTGTATGTAAAGACCCCACAATTGTGGCCAATGTGAATGTGAATGGGTTAAAAGGGGGGAGGTGGTGCTAAAAATGGAGAAAGACGTGTGTGCGGTGGCAGCACTTTGGAATATGATATGGTAAATGTGAAAATAAAATGTAAGAATCACAAGAACTAAGGGGAATTACTTTTACTGGCGATAAATTCAAAGCAAGTATAGAAAATCTTGGAAAAAATAATAATATATAATTATTATAAAGCAGAAATGATAAGGGAAATGAGTTCATTATAGTTTCTTATTTAAAAATATGCTTTATCTTCTTGCTCTTTATTTAACAAATTAATATTCTCATTACTTTTTAATTCAAAACAAATATTTACCCAAAATTATCGCAGTTGGCATTGAAATTAATGGTGTCTTACCTAACCCACCTTATCTAGATCTCTGAGTGATAGCTACTCTGAAAAACACTTCTTGGAAATCCCTATCGAAGGCTGCTACTTTCTCGGGGGGTCTCTTGTTTACCGACTTCATTGATCTATCAGTTCCAGACTTATCGGGCATGTAGGATCTCAGTTACTACCTGCACTTCTTATCTGTGTATGTTTCCACCATATTTGCCTCCTTCTGCCGAGCATTTCCAGTTGTCTGGCGTGTGGGTTTTCCTCTGTCTGGAGTTTTCCCCTTTCCACTCTGACTTTCCTCTCTCTCTGCCTCTGCATTGTTGTTGGCTTTTAATCAGTCTGAGGCCTGGCATAATCGTCATCATGCTCGACATCATCATGGTCATGTGGCTTTTGTCAAAGCAAAGCAACATAAATATATTTTTTATGCACATATATATTCTTCTCTTCTCTTCTCATTTTTTTGCAAAATGCAAAATGGATATCCGGTGCTGGTCGTTCCAAGAAGGAAGTGCTCGCGGTGGCTTCAACAATTGACTAACTGAACGATTGACTAAATGACGCAGAACCACGGGCCATGAATCACTAAAAAAAAAATACAAGAGTGGCAGACAGAAAAGGAGTCTTTTCATTAGCAGTTCTCTGCTCCTCGCCTTCATATATTTTTTTTTCCTTTTGTTGTGCCCATTAATCGTCGGCCATTATGCAAGACACGCGCCTCCAGCTCAACTGCAATCCATATGCATTATTTCAGGGGGATATATATGTATATACAGGAAAGGGGGGTATATATACCAGGTATAGGAGGAGTTACCTACACCTCGGCACTGATCGTTAGTTACACGGCAGCCATTTAAGGGCAGACAGTCTTCGACAGTGGCGACAAAAAGCGAAAGCGTTTCCGAGAGACCTTGAGGCGGTTTCTTCAACTCGTTCTTGGTTTCAGAATTCTCCACAGAAAGAAATACTAGGGAGTACGGATATTAAATATTAATATTTATATTAAATAAATATTTAAAATTCCCAATTACTAGTTACTTCTTTCAGTATCTCTAAGTGCACTCACAGCGGGAGGTTTTTCGCAGTTCTCGAAACCGTTTCAAGTGGTTCGTTCGGTTCCCTTGGCGGAATTAGCCGGGGGAAACCTTGACATCAAACGCAGCGAGAAATTTCCCCAGCTGATGTGTAGGCATCGAAAGTATCTGGCAGATACACAAAGGGACACAGCCAGCACATGTGTGGAATGCTTACGAAATCGAATGAGCCGCAGAGAGAGAGGGCGGCACACGAGATGGAGATACAAAAGTATCTGCTAAGCAAGCAGCGAAAGTTTGTTGCTTTTTGTTTTCATCATCATCATCATCATCGGCACAGACTGAACGGGGCCCCAAAAAGATAACACACAGACACTCTGAGACCGCAAATAAAATGAATTAAATGCGGATAAAATAGCTCAAGAGATAAAGGAATGTACAATTCAATTCAAGGTGGCGATAACAGTTTTTGGGAATTGGGGAATCCAAGCGGAGAACGAGGTTGGCGAACGAAAACCTCAATTGGAGCGTGCGATCTATCTGTGAGGTTGGCGAAAGTTGTGCAAGATACAGCGCCAAGTATCTTCGAGATACGAAGACCGGGAGAAAGAAGCCCGGACAGAAGTAAAAGTGCGTAGGTAAAAGCTCTCGTCTCCGAGAGCGGAGAATGCGGCTAATGGCCATAATGATGATGAATGCAATCACCAGCACACAATCACAATCTTAGACTCTCAATCACAATCAACAGCCCAATCATCATCATCGGTTCCCTAGTCTGCCAAACCAAACTCGATTCCGCTTTCGCTGTGGAGGCTGCTTCTGCTGCTGCTTCTGCTGAGTGATTTATACGAAATATGTCAACTGTGGGCTCCCTCTTTCTCTCCATATTTTTTCCCCCACTAACATAGTTGCTTTTCCAATCGAAAACCAAACGATTCTCAACTTTCTAGGTAGCCCAACAATTTGTAGGCACTGTCTTGCGACATGAAAATTACACAAAATTACACAAAAGCATCGCTCAACATGTTGTGTGTTATCAGCGAGGCGTTCGGAGTTGACTTTATTTAAATGAAGCAACTTGAAAGCAAACAGCGAGAGAGCAAGAATAAATCGTGTGTGAAAGAGCCGCATTTTTATGGAAATTACAATAAAACGAGAGCGTTTTTCATTCATTTTTGGTATTAAAAAAGGAGCCATATTCGGTGGCGGTTGATGTTGATAAGCCGCCGCCGCCGCCGATCCCCATCGAGAATGGTCCGGGAACAGAGCCCACAATGGCTTTGATGGGGCTGTTCAAAGAGCCATTATCGAGGGCATTAAAAAGGGGGAATTAAAGACCCACCAGCGACTCTCAAACTTTAGTTTTAATGATCACTTAAGGGTCTGAGTTTAGTTGCCTTGAAACTGGGAAAGTACCTATATTAATATATATTTTAATATGTAATACTTGATATTTGTATTACGCATATTACGCATATTCACCATAAATAAGTAATTTTATATAAAAATATTATTTCCAGGAATACACAAGCTTGCAGAACGTTTAGTAAATGATATAGAATGTACAAATTTAAGTTTAAAGCTGCTGAATTATATTTTCGTTAAGCTAAATGTATTATTTAATAAGCAAAGACCCTGAAATCGATTCCGTAATTTAGGATTTAATTGGCTCAATGCCTGCTCCATAATTAGCGGCCCATTCTGCTAATTAAACCACAAATTAAAATGATTTATTTTCGGCCAAGCTGCATATTCTTTTTTTTAACACCCACAAAAAGTGCAACAACACGTTTGTGACTAACCACAAATAATGCTAAAAAATAAAAAGAGAAAAACAACAACGACAACGACGACGACAAACAACATCAATTACAAACGCCCAAATTGCATTTAATTAATGGAAATGTATCCGCAACGTAACGTGATGTTTTTGTTGTCACAACACCCGAGTATACGAATCGAAATTGGTATTGGAATTCGAAATGGGATTGGATCAGGGGATCTGGTGAATTTACAACCCACGCTTACACGGAGAGAATATGGTTTATACCATTAAAATCAAGTTAAGCTAGGTTTATATTGAAGGAATATTTTAAATAATATTTAGACTATACAAAATCATAATTCTTTGAATATTATATTATATTTTTGATGTGTACCTCGCGATTGTTGTTGTTGTTATTATTGTTGATGTGATTGTTGTTGCTGCTGTGCTGCTGCTGCTGCTGCTGCTGATGTGCGTTGCTGCTGCTGCTGTGATGATGGTTGTTATTGGTGTTGCCGGAATTACTGGATATAGAACCCGATATACGCGATCCGGGGGAATCGCGCCATCTCAATACCCCCATGACGGCCTGACGCACCCAACGTCGTTCGGCGCCTTCGCTGTAAAATGCCACTGTTGTTGCTGTTGCTGCTGCTGCTGCAGTAGTTTACTGCAACTGTTGCTGCTTATGCTTTTTCAAATTTCAAATTTTAGGCCTGCATTTAAGCCCTAAGAAGTCACCGAACTTTTGACTGTGATAAATATATATTTGATGCTGGAATTGCTCTTTATCGCAGCATTTATTTAAGTTGTATCTTGGGGTTTTTTTTAAGTAGCAGTTGCTGTTTACAGCCTTATCACTGCATTTAATTCTTAGGTTATATTTTAGATGATTCTTTAATACAGCTTATTTAAAACTCCATTACTTATCTTTGTCTTGGCAACTTTTCCAAAGTTTTTTGCTGATTTTCCTCAGGTGTTGCAGCTGTTTTTTTAATGTTGCAATTGCTGCTTCTAAGAACTGCCTTTGTTACCTCTTCAAGGGATTTTTTTTTGCGCTATGGTGGGCGTTCTTAGATCAAATTACTATTTTTTCTAGATGTTGCTGCCGTTGCTGATGTTGCAACTTGGCTTAGAAGGTCTTCCGAGGGTTTTCTTCTTTTTTTTTAAGGAGGCGTTCTCTCAAAGATAGATATATTTTCCCCCTTGGTAATTGTTATAATTTGTAGCTGGCTTTCGGCTGATTCGCTCACACAACAAAAATAACGATGTTTTTTTTTTTTATAAATATGTCTCTTTTTTTTACGAGTTTTTGACGCGATATTTTGCCTGTTTTTTGCGCTTGCCTTACCCGTTTGACGGGTTTTTGGTACGCGGATTTCAGTGACTGTCAAACCGCGGCTTATATGCAAATATCGGGGGCTTTCAAATTTTCGGCCAACCGAATTTCTAGGCAAATAATTTCACTGGGATCCGCGCTCATGCATATAGATGTGTAAATATCAAGATGACAGTATATACATGTATATATATATATATTTTTGATGCGTGTTATTTTTGTAAATGCACCGCACAAACACACACACAGAATGCACGCACAGATAATACAGATTTACACACCGCTGCTGCAGTTTGGTTTATTGCACTCACAAAATCGGTTTTTCGGCTTTCGGTTTTTATTTCGGTTCCATGGAGAAGAAACCAAACCGAGAAAAAAGAGCGAATGGATGGATCCTTCTTTTTAAAAATAACTCGAAATGCGTGCGCTCGTCGGCCGCTGTTTTTGTTTTGAATTCGTAACGAACAACAGAACGACACGAGGGCCGCGGGAAAGAGATTCGAAATGCGAGTCCAACACGTCTGGTTGCGGCAACGGAAAAACGGCAACTGAAACATGTTCGATGCTTGTCGCTCTGCCTTCGCCGCTGCGGCACAGTGGACGCACAGTGGGACGATTGGTTGGAGTTGGTGTTAAGAATTTGGGAACTCTTTCAGACGGTTAAAGTGATTAATATTGATTACTGAATTTAGGTATTTAAACTTGGCATTTTTTATGCATAAAAAACAATAACTTTGTCTTATAAATTTATTTGGTGTTCTTTAATTTGCAAGAAATGTATGTAAAAAATATTTTATAGAACTTACTACAAATAGGAGCATACAAATTTATATTTATATTAAAACAGTACAATTTTTTATTTTAAAACAGTACATTTTTATCCTCAAATGTATTTATTTATATGGCTTGTTTATATGAAATACAAATAAACAAGTTATTTAATGCAGCTACTTGGAATTCGATTTTTTCCACTGTGCGCTGCCACTGCTTGAACTGAGCGAGCTCTTGTAAGTAAGAAAGTTACAGTCGAGTTTGATCGACTGTGGAATACCCGGTTTACATATTTGTGCATTAATTTAAAGAATAATTCTATATTAAATTAATAGTTAAACTATTTGTATGAACTCCAATAAATAACCAGTTGTATCATACAAATTGTTAACCCTACCTCTTATATTCTCCGATATCTGTTGTTTTGAGGCTAATGCTGGGCTTGTGATGCTGATTAATAACATATGCCTTCTTTTGCCTTCTTCTTGTTTAGCTTCAACCTAAAATAACCTCGTATCTTATGGATACTGGGTATCTATACCCAAGCCTGGCATTCAATTGGAGCAGCATACGCCAGAGTGGGACAACTATAATTTTTAGAGAAAGAGAGAGAGTCGCCTCTGGAGAAAAGAGAGCATGCGTGGGAGCTAAGAGGGCGCCAACTTTGAATCGAGTGTTTATATATTTTTTAGCTTGTTGATAAATAATTGAAGAAATAAGTAGCTATAAGTAGCCTTCAGGTGAAAAACAAATTGTACTTTCAAAGAAAGTTAAATGTTTTAATTTATTTTAATTTTTTAATTTATTAACTATGTTTACTATATTTTAAAGCTTTTATTTATTATAATAAGTATTAAAAGCAACATAAATTTCTAAACAATACTATTTTTTGTGGAAATAATTGAAATTGTAATTTGTTAAATATTTTCATATATTTATTAATATCTAAATAACCTAATATT
>JAEIIH010028799.1:0-11814 GCA_018904745.1 Drosophila orosa
AGTTTTTTTGTGGTGCCTTCAAAGGACATTTTAGCGGCAGGATCGCCCCTCTACAACCAACTAGTAAAATGTCCAATTTATTTATTTCCTCTCAAATGAAGTTGCTTTTATACCCGGTAGCCGTGGGGTGCAGGGTATTATTGATTAGTACCAACCGTGAATGAATGTTACAGGCAGAAGGAGGCTCTTTTGACCTCTTAAATTATATACTTTCTGGATCACCGTCACTAGCCATCTGCTTCCTTTTATCCGTCCGTGATCACTACAGATCACTGAAATAAACATATAAGAGCTGGCGCTATCAAATTTTGTGATGCAATTTACACCCAGTATTTTGTTTTAAAATTGGGAAACGACCATGAATTTTATGGCCTAAAAAGCAAATGAACTATAATAAATACAGGTATGGTCGTTTTAAAAAAAGTCGTATTATAAACATGGAACTTATTAGATACTAAAGATTGTGTGTGTGTTGAACGCTTTTCTACTTGTTTCTCCTCTCCCAATCTTAAATTCTCTCTGTGTCAGAATTATTTAAAGAATAGCAATAAAACATATATTGCTCTTCCCATAATTAAGATTTATTGGTAAAGTTTATTTAGTTATTTTTTGTGTTTACAACAGTTTGGGAATGTGCTGAAAGGTGTGTAATCATGCTTTGCATTTAATAAAATGATTCAACACATTTTATAGCAATTTCTCAAAAACTTTACTTATTCATCAAACAATTTCCTGGCGACTTGGTTATGTATTTCACCTTTTCCCAATCAAAAATTCATTTTCGCGGAATAAACAAATGAAAGACAAAAAATGTGTATAAATTAGTAATAAATCATAACATTATTTAACTGGAATTGTTGCAACTGATTATTATTTTATGTTATCAATAAAATAAAAATTCGATTTAATCTGCTCAAAAAAAATTAAAATAATGTAAATGCTGCGTACGACAGTCGGAAGTCAGTACTGCATTTTCAATGCCAAAAAAAGTTACTATAGTAATTTTCGGTTGATGATCTGACAATGAGGTCGGGCATCATCTGACTGGACTCATGGCTTACCAGTGTGAAGAGTATTTAGCCGTTTTACGAGCACTTACGCTTGGTTCAGATTCAGACGCAGTCGCTGATCGCCTAGGACTTCCCCGACTGCCATTGAGGAAGTGAAATCAGAAACCAGATCCCAAATCCCAAGCCACCTTACAGGAAGGAAGCCATCGGCTCAAGTCAGTGACAAGTGTGTGTTTGCGCCCAACATGGCAATTGTTTATGCAAGAATTTGCTAATACAGCGCCTCAGATGGCGCACCTACGTCATTACCTCATGTCGCTGGAGTCGCTAATTAGAATTTAAATACGTACGACACCGAGTCCAGCCGTGCTAGTAGAGCCAAATCATTCACCACGCAATTAGAGTCAAGATCAGGTGCGATACATACGCTGACTCACGACCGATCGGCCGGCATAACGGGCTGCTGCTGCTGCTTCTGATGCGGTGTGAATGACTTGGCGCGGGCAGCGTGTCAGTAAATATCGAGAAAACAAAGTGATCATAAAAAGCAATATCATACAAAGAGACAGCGCGAGATCTACGTGAGCGGCAACGCAATTCTCCGGCGTTTCGGTGGATTTTGCTGCGGTGCCAAAACCTGATCGATAAGCCAGCCAGCCTCTGAGAACGGCAAGAACCGATCAGCCGTCTGGGATATCCATATAAATAGGCCGGTCGCCGGCTGTAGTGCAGTTCAGTCCACTCGCAGCACTCTTCTTTACAAGCCATGTCAGTCCAAGGATTCGTGATCAACCTTCTGGTTGCCCTGCTCCTGCTCCTGGCCGCGGTCTCCGGCTCACCAGCTCGTGGATATTACCAATCGCCGCCGCGCGGTGGACGCAGCTACACGGACATTGCCCGAGTGGTGAATCCCAATCCATACGCCTTCGTAGGATCCCGAAACTATCCGGGTCAGCCCTTCTGGCCGGCGGGAAAACGTTAACTCCCGACCAGAGGCTATTAATATGGTTAAGATATGTATATTCTAGGATCGACTCAGGTTTAGCTAAGAAATGAACTGATTCATTTTTCCACTGAAAATTACTCATCTAGAATTAAATCCAGTTAAGAAACCTAAATAGTGAGCCGAAAACTGTACTTAAGAACCATTATTGTTATTGTAAATACCAATATTATGATTAAATGATTGTTTTTATTTAAAAGTCCAACGTATTTTGGTTTTTTACTTCTTTTAAACATAGAAAACATTTTTCTCTGTTGTTTACATCCGAATATAATTAAATCAGGAAAATTGAACTCGTTGGAACTTAACTCAACTTTGTCAATTAAGAAGGCATTAATGGGTGTCGAGCATTAGCAAGATACACCCACCTACAGAGTGCTTTCACTATAAAAGAAGGGTACAAGAGCCACAGACGGTGCTAGACCACAAAAAGAGCTCGAATCAATAGCAAAGTAACAAAAAATCTAAACCTTTCGAAGATGGAAAAAAAGGATTCCTCGTCCAATGCCATTTGGTGGATCAAAAACCCAAAGGCAGTCAAAGACAAGAAATCCAAGGGGCTGCGTAAGTCATCCTTGGGCTCTGCCTTTTGCATTGATATGGCAGAGCTGCTGCGGAATATATCCCTACAAGGTTACAACAAACTGTTGTCACCGGACCTAACTCTGGGACAAAGGTAATACAGATTGATCAATTTTATACTGCTCACTTTATTATATTGATTTATTAGAATGATTTGGTTGATGCTCCACATGGCCACAACCATTTCGCTGGTGGTGGTGCTCTCCCTCACCTGGGAAGAGTTCGTGGCCCAGTCCTTTGTGACCAATCTTAAGGATCCCCTTTATCCCGTCGAGAATGTTCCGTTTCCCGCGGTTTCCATATGCACAAACAATAGAATATCCAGAAGGGCCATCATTCGGTATGCCGAGGAACTGTAAGCTTTGCTTTCTTTAATAGATCATGAAAGCTTAAATTAGAATAAAATCGTTGAAACACTCTTCAGGCGACTAAACAGTCCCGTTATCCGTCCCGTGGAATATTTCCTGGAGCGACTAAGGTTCTTCCGGGAGTTTTATGTTCATGTGGGTGCTGTGGTGGACACCGATGACTTTGTTACCTTCCAGACCTTTCTCGATGTCTTTGGCACCTGGAACAATGAGACCTTTTTCGACACGCGACGCATCATGAATCAGGTGAGTCAATTGGCGAGCTTTCCAGCTGACAAATGAGACCACCTATTCACCCTAGCTGACCCCTAGCTGCCAGGAATTCGTGCTAAAGTGCAGCCTAGCCAATGTAGAGATCCCCTGCTTCAGCAGGGATGCCTTTCAGGTAAGCCTCACCATGTACGGACCCTGCTGCACCTTCAACATGGAAAACAAGTAAGTTCTGCTCCAGTTTACTTAACCATGACTAATTTTACCTTGGCTAGACTCAAGCGACGCAACTACAAGAACCGCCTAGCCAGCTCGGAGCTGGGTCTGACGGTGGTGCTGAACTCCAGCCACTCCGACTACTTCGCCCCCATCTTAAACACGAATGGCTATATTGTCTTGGTTCACAATGCTGAGAACTATGCCTCTGTTAGCTCCTCCAACGCACTGGAGATGTTTCCGGGACAGGGCGAGGACAGTTACCTGCAGATCTACGCTCGGGTGGTGGATACTGATGACAGCTTGAAGTCTTTCTCCCCATTTGGAGTAGGTTTTACATTATAGATAAAGGGGATTTGAATATATTCCCAATCTTCCAGCGACGTTGCTATTTCGACCACGAGGCCCAAACTCCCAGCAACGAGCAGCTGATGAAGACCTACACGTACGCTTACTCCTTTCCAAACTGCATCACCAGGTGCCGGATCCGCAGCATCATTGCCCTATGCCGCTGCCTGCCCTTCCAAATGCCGCTCCAGCTGGTGGAGAACCTCGATGGCGTGGTATACTGCACCCTGGGCCATATCTCGTGCCTCAACCAGTACATGTGTAAGATGGTGACTTGGTCTGTTTAAACTCAATGTAATCTCGGATCCCCACAGTCAAGTGGCGCAACGTGCTCACGGAGAGGCATATAATCCCGGGCCTGGAGCGGGAAATCGAGGAGGCCTTGTACTGTCCGCAGTGCTTGCCTTCCTGCAGCGACGTGCAGTACCGGGTTTCCATGAGTGCCCTGCCCATTGACAACTATCTGGCCACCCTGAAGGTGGACGAGAACAACCAGACCGAGCTCAGCTCGGACATCTCCGTGCTGAGGGTTTACTTTGCCGATCCGTATGCCCAGTACTACATCCGTCTGCTGAACAACGCCTGGTTCGAGGTGTTCAGTGAGTGGTCCTTGTTATACCTTAGAGTATCGAGTAATCCTTCTGTTTCCAAGGTACCATTGGTAACATCATGTCAATATTCGTGGGCTTCTCCATGGTGGCTATCTTCGAGATTCTCTTCTTTCTAACAAAGTATATCTATGAGGGCTGCAACCGCATCGCGGAGCAGAATATCATCGACCGCAAGGCCAAGCAGTTGGAGACCAAAAAGTTGTACATATGTCCTTAGAACTCATTTCTTTAACTGGCAGAATTAAAATAAGTTTTCGTATTGAAAACTTAGTCAAAAGTTCATTGTTTCCCGTAGTTTTGTAAATCTGTAAAAATTGTGTACATGTTTCTTGTGGTTAGAAGCTTTGCGCTAACCCAATCAGGGACCCGGAGTCACTTTGGCTTTAACTATGACAAGCAAGGAAGAGATTGGAACGTGAAGGGAGGTCGACGACAGTCGCCCATTTCGCTGTGGACCTTCAATGTGAGCATGTACCCTGGAAATAGTTAAAAGTCTTGGGATAATGTCAATTTCTTCCCAAGAGCACTACGTGTAATGTTCCCAAACTAAGAATGATTAACTATGACCAACCCTTGGGGGATCCCTTGGCAGTGATCAACAATGGGCTGACTGTGCTCCTGAGGATCCCAAAGACTGTTAAAGGGAAGCAACCTGCCTTGAGGATCAGCAGTGAGGTTGGGCATGTCTTTGAGGCTCAGCAACTGCACTTCCATTGGGGCTCTGAACTGAGAAAAGGATCCGAGCACAACTTGAATGGTCGCTTCTATGACGGAGAGCTCCATATAGTTCACAAGAATTCCAGCTACAAAACCAATCAGGAAGCTGCTCTGCATCACAATGGCTTCGCTGTCTTGGCTGTGCTCCTCAGGAACTCGAAGGTACGAGGGTTCCACGGTTAATCATGTTCAGATTTTATTCGCTTACATCGAAGTGTCCCCAAAATGAGTCTCTGGCAATGAATGACATTTGCAAGCAGGTCGGAGAGATTTCTGAACTGAACTGCATCCAACCCCTTCAGGAGGAGATGGCCCTGGAAGACCTCTTCGTTACCATAGACCCCCACAGATACTTGACCTACCATGGTTGGTACAGAAAGCAGGATGCGCCATTGTATTAACTATATTATTATAGGTTCCCTCACCACTCCGTCTTGTGCCGAGGCAGTCCTCTGGTTCGTCTTTGTGACTCCTGTCGATGTGCCACAGGAACACGTAAGACGAATTTTAAATTTAATTTTAGTATTGAAAATCAAAATCATTGGCCATGTCTAGTGGCAGAACTTCTGGCAGCTGAGGGATTCCAGTGGCCAGCGTGTCCTCAATACTTATCGGGATCTACAAAAAGGTTATGGAAGACCCGTTTACCTAAGTGAGGGCAAAGAAAGTGAGATGTAATGTGCATTTGCATTGGAAGAGTTTAGTCCTAAAGCCATACAAATTGTGATGTATTAATGTAAAATAAAAATTGTAAAAAGTGAAAGCGTTGTTGTTTGTTTGCAATTGTGAAAGCTTAAGCCCAAGGTTTTTTTCTGAAAGCTTTTAGCCGGCTAACAGCTGACTATTCCTACCCACACCAGACCGGAGCCCAGTCCCCAACCCGGAGTCTCGGAATTGCATTTTCTTGCTGCGTAGGAGGTTCAACTGGTGTCGAACGGATGTAATCAACTCGTTATTTAGGCCTGAATCGGGGTAAACATGAAGCGCCTGACAGAGAGAGTGCACCACGAGGAGATTACGGAGACCGAGGAGGTGGTCTGGGTGAAGCGGGATGACGCCCGCTCCGACAGCAAGCTGCCCATCGTCTACTCTAGGGAGTATGCGGTGCGATTCGCTGGCCTTGAACGCCTGCACCCCTTCGATGCGGCCAAGGGCAAGCACATACAGCAGGTGTGTATGTATCCCGTGTCCTTCAACGCTCCGCAATGTAGCGCCGCTTTCGTCACAGTTTCTGTGCGCCGAGCTCCAGCTGGACGGCGGCAGCTTCTACGAGCCCAAGGAGCTGAGCAAGGACCAGCTGCGCCGCATACACACCAGGGACTATCTGAAGTCGCTTAAGTGGAGCATGAATGTGGCCTGCATTGCCGAGGTTCCGATCATGGCCTTCGTTCCGAACCGCTACATCCAGCGGGCCTACTTGCGTCCAATGCGCTTCCAGGCGGCCGGCTCCATTCTCGCCGGCAAGCTGGCCCTGGACTACGGATGGGCCATCAACCTCGGCGGCGGATTCCATCACTGCTGCTCGACCAGAGGCGGCGGATTCTGTCCGTATGCCGATATCTCGCTCCTCATCGTCCGGCTGTTTGAACTGGAGCCCTTCCGGGTCCGCCGCGTCATGATCGTCGACCTGGACGCTCATCAGGGCAACGGTCACGAGCGTGACTTCAGCAACGAGGCCGCCGTCTACATTCTGGACATGTACAATGCGTTCGTCTATCCGCGGGACCATGTGGCTAAAGAGAGCATTCGCTGTGCGGTGGAGCTGCGCAACCACACAGAGGATGCCTACTATCTGAGGCAGCTACGCCGCTGCCTAATGCAATCCCTTGCCGAGTTCCGTCCCGATGTCGTCGTCTATAATGCGGGCACCGATGTGCTCAAGGGCGATCCCCTTGGCAACTTGGCCATCACGGCGGAGGGAGTCATGGAGCGGGACAGGCTTGTGTTTAGCACATTCCGGGCGCTGCGCATACCGGTGGTCATGCTGCTTAGTGGCGGCTACTTGAAGCAATCCGCAGGCGTTATAGCCGATTCCATTGTCAATTTGCGTCAACAGGGCTTGTTAGCCTAAGGTTGGAGACGGATTTTGTATTGTAATTTCTACCAAAGTAGTACAAAGCTGCAAATTACTGGAGTATTTTCATTACTCCATTTTGTAATAGAGGGCTTTCAGATGAAGATGGACTTGTGTAACCGAGAGCTGTGAAAGGAAAACTGTATTCTGACTGGATACTGGCTGTCTGGCAACGAAACACATGCTGTACACCTTATCAAAATTTATTAAACATATACATGTATAATTTAGAGTCGTTATCATAATAATTATTTGTCTTCTATGAAGTGATGATTTCAGATCATTAAGTTCAGTATCGCAAAAGATGCAGAAGGTATAAATATTCCAATCGTTTTTGGATTTACATATAGCAGTTCTTGTCACAATATTTGTACAGACATCTCTTCCTTGGCATTATTAGAGGTTCCATTATTATTTTCAATTATCTCTATGTACACTGCGAAACGGGAGGCCAGGACGAGGAAACAGAACGCATTTCCTGCGCAGGAGAGTACGGATTTTGTCGCAATTGGTTAAATATCTATTATATATGATACAACATAGTCGCTAGAGGCTAATTCACCTGTTTAAAATACAAAAATACACACAAATAAACGTTTGCTTAATGGCTTAAATTACGAGTTAGAATATCATTATAGTGTCTTTGTTTTCAGATCTTTTCCTGGCATTTGTTTAGATTTTCCTCAAGATGTCCACTGACTAACAGGCCGTAGGCGGCGGCAACCTAAAAGGGCACACACATGTATATCAGAGAGCGATTAATGGGAACGCTAGCAAACTAACTACTTTGAAAACGGTTAACGCGCATGCATGCAGAGTTTTGTGGAATGAACACGAGCTGAACACGATGATGATGTCTCCGCTGCGGCAGTCGTAACTTCATCAACCAAACAATCTAAAAATAATAAATCTCAAATAAATATTACACAGAAACCAAAGAGAATGAACTATGATCTGAAGATGACAGATGGATGGTGGCTATGGCTTTCCCAAAGAACACGGAGGATGAGCAAATGCAGACTTACGCGGCATTGCTAGCCGGCAAGTCCTCGAAGAGGACTTCCGAACGAGAGCTTATTATGTACACCAAACAGAAGGAGACGATGAGCACCACTATGCCGACGCTGAGTGTTGTGATCTGGTGCACATTGGACGGACGCAGGAAGATGCGCGCACTGAACTGGGACCAGGTGGACTCGGTCCATGTAGAGTATTGGCCCGAGCTCCAATCGTAGCCTAGTGAAATCGCGAAGTTTATAATAAGCCAAGTTGACAGCAAAGGTTAATGGCTCACCATCAATCAGGAAAGCTGGACTAAGGGCGTAGCTATAGTTCTGGGTCGTAAGACGGCACTCGCCGACGTTGTTGTAGCCGGCGAAATAGTGTAGCGGCAGTTTGGTGCAGTTTTCTTTGGGAATATTTGGTTGAGGCTGCGACAGCAGATAGCCGAGAACACGGTACGTCCAGCCAGAGGACTCCTGAGATCCGCCCAAGACACTTATATAGCTGTAAGGGCAATCAATAGTAATATAATTACTTTCTTGTAGTTTATACACTTACCGCATCGGAGGCAACTGCAAGCCATTGGGACTGCCAGGGTACGACGAGGCCTTGAAGAGCGGACAATCCGCCGACTTGAGGAAACAATAAAGAAGCTCGTCGGCCAGCAGAGGATTGGCCACCTTGGTGCCTGTGTACTCCTTGCCAGTAAGCGTCTGGTACAGCGCCAATGCCACAATTGAAGATATATTGCGCACTTTCATCTGCAGGGAATCCGATTTCAGCCCCTTAAAGTCGCCTACATCCGCCAATTGGGTGAAGTCCTTGCTTGTGTTGGCATACTTAAAGTCTACATTTACCAAGTCATCGTAGATGGAATGATAATATTTGTTCGTTGGTCGCGCGTTCAAAATTAGGGCCGGAAACTTTGAATCGCGCCGCAGGAAAGACTGCGCTGATGTGGGCGGTATGTGGGCGCTAATCTCCGACTGAATGTTCAGGTTGAAGCCGTATCGCGGTGTCTTGGCGTAGTTGTTCAGCTGCCCCAGTAGTTTCTGGGCCAGATCTGATCCTGTTAAGGCATGCAGCTTGATGTTGGCTATGTCATCCAGCGTACCAATATCCAGCATGAACTCTATATTGTCAAAGGCAATAGGAGGGCTGCGCGCAGATTCTGGGGGGAACTCGAGTTTCTCCATGTCGTAGACCAGCCTCTGTGATCCGATATAGTCGTAGGATTCTCCATTGAAAGTCACAAAGAGAACATTTCGTCGGGAATCAGGCAGCGAGCTTTGGGGCGGCAGCAGCTGTCGCAGGAGACTCGCCACCTGCGTGAAAACAGCCAGCCCCATCAGGGAGTCCATTGCTCCTAGGCCTGGAAATGAACGCAAATTAAGTTAATATAGAAATTGGGTTGGATAAACCTTATATAAACTCTTACCGACTCCATCAAACATGCTAACCGTGTCCAGCCGACAGGTGACCATTATGAACTTTTCATCCGTCTTGACCACCTCGACACTGTCATTGACCGAATGCGGCGCCCGCGGATACACAGTGGCATACACGTTGCGTCCCTCAAGCGGGTCGCAGTACTTGCTGCCGCCCAGGTTGTTGATGAAGTTAGTGCGACGCATGCACACCTCCGTGTTGACGGCGGCCGACATGAAGGACTTGACCTCCACGGCGCATAGACTACGCAGGGCGTGCGTCTCGTAGTCCTTGTTGTTGAACTTTTCGAAGCAAGCCTCCAGTTTATCGATCTCTTCCTTTTCGGCGATGTAGTAAATGGGGAAGGGGAAGTCCTCGTGAAGGAGCCCGGTGCCCCAGGGATTCCAGTTGTTGGCCGGATTGCTGGCATCGCAGGTCTCGCTGCTGCTGCTGTTGCTGTTGATCCCGCTGTACTGGTTGGGGCAGTTGAGCTCGTGCGAGAACTGCTTCATCTTGTCCGTCTTGTTGATCAGCAGCACCACCGAGATGTTCTGCGGCCCCGCCATTTTCAGGCGCATCAGGTTGTCGCGGGTGAACAGGTGCGGCGGTATCAACGGAGCGTACGGCGGCGATGGCGGACTGGCGAGCAGAAACTCCAAGTCGGCCTCCACATTGATCCGGTGCAGCACGCCCACGGATCCGGAATAGGTGGCTGTGGAAGACCGAGATTAGAAACTGTTTGCTGGACACTTTCCCTCAAGCACTCACAGGAGCAGCCGGTCTGGTGGGTGCCGTTCAGTCGCCGGAAGCAGCTAGCCCCCAAGATGGGCTTGTACATCTTATCGCGCGTCCGTTCGCCTTGAGCTGCGGGTGAAACAAACAAAGCACGACTTAGGTGACTCAGCGCGGGCAAATTGGACTTCTTCGGCCAAGGGGAGTGGGCGTAGGAGTTCCAGAAAACACAGTCAGCAAATGCAGGCACCGCCAGATGTCTGGCTTCGTTTCCTTACCCACAGCAGCGCCGTGCAGGAGCATAAGCAGCCATATCGCAGCCGCATTTAAACGCTTTTCCATCGGAAGGGCCTTTGCTAGCCGTGCTCTTGTCTTCGCTCACTTTTCCACGATTTCGGCAAAAAGAAAGGCAATAAATGCTCGCTAAAACAAAAACATTTTCCACCAGTGTGACCGTCCCTGTGCAGATGAAATACACACATGCCGCGACAAAATGTACTAAATTAAGTCGAAATTATTCAAACAACGTAAAGTGAACAAAAAACGTAATCTCTTGACGTAAGTGATAATTATTTAAAATTAATATTAACATAGACAGTTAACTAATAAAGATAAAAAATATTAGGATAAATAGACTGAATCGCCTTGTACTCTCAGCTTCACATAATAACCCAAACACAATCAATTTTTCTGTGGACTTATAATTTACCTAAGCATGATTAGCAAAACATGTAAAAATATAGCACTTAACATCTAGGGTTCTAAAAGAGCGTGTCCTCGGTGCGAATGTACTCGCCAATGTCCGACTGGTGGAAGCAGACAGTGGTCATGGGATCGGCGGTCTTGCAGTCGGTGGTGGAGCGGGCCAGGACGCCAAATCCGAGAGGCAGGTCGTTCATCGAGTAGACCACCACGCCTTGGTACTGCCCGGCGTTTTCCGTAATGCGGCCCAGACCGGTCTTGGGGATGTGGTTTCCGTACAGGAACTGCTGTTCGAACGAGGACTTCACCCACACCTTGTACTGCGCGTAGGGGGCCAGGTAGTTCAGAGCCGTGATCTGGAACTTCAGCTTGTTCGTCTTGGAGAATTTGCCAAAGCAGGTGCCTACGCACACCAGCTGCTTGTAGCCGAAGCACTCGCTCAGCTTCAGGATGCGCTCGGAGACGTAGTAGACACGATCCTTGTGCTCCCGAAAGCAGTAGGTTCCATCCGGCCGATCAATCAATTGCTTCACATTTGTGCCAATGCTGAAAACATCCATATTAGCGACGTATCGAAGAAACTATTTAAATACTCACTATTTGGACAGCTTCTCAAACAGGATCTTGGCACGTTCGTCACTCAGGCGTTTCATTATTAAGTAGTTTAAGCTAATTTAAAGAAACGAGGAAAAACAAAACGAACCTGCTACACGTGAGAATGCAGTGTTACCAGATGATCATTTGGCTTTCTCTCTAAATAATCTCAAAAAGTTGAAATTTCCCCCTAAAATATCCAGTTTACCCCCTAAAA
>JAEIIH010028802.1:0-11014 GCA_018904745.1 Drosophila orosa
CATCATTTTTCTATAATGTATTTTATATTTTTCGGTTTATATTTTTAGTAACTCGCAAATGCATTTCCTTGCCTCACTCCCAAAAGCTGCTTAGGCTTGCAATTTTGATTTTTTGCTGCCGCACTTTAAACTAATTGCCAGCAATTTAGCAAACGTTGGCAGTGCAATGCGGCGTATGCGTAATATTTATGTCCCTCTCATCCTCCTCATCCTGACTCCGTATATGTGTGTGTGTGTGTGTGTGTGTGGCTTTCTCCTTTTGTTTGCCTGTGTGTTGGTATGCCCAGTGCGCACATTTGCCGCATAATTGCCAAGTCATGATTTTTTACACACCAAGAAGAGAAGAGAAGCGAAACGAAATACAACAAGTAACGAAGGAAATAAACGAAGCATTTTCAGCCACATTTCCAGCAGCAGCAGCATTATTCCCCGTCGGAGGGGTCCTGCTCCTGGCTCCTGGCTCCTGGCTCCTGGTCCGCATCCATCCATTCTCCGACGGCTGTACTGCCATTGTCTGTTCCAGCAGTTTGCCGATGATATTCGCACTGGGCATAATTTCCATGTTGCTTAAGCGGCATTTTGTTGTTACTGCTGTGTTGCTCCCATTCCCCCTCCCCCCCATTCTTCGCCGCACTTTATTCTCTTTACTTTCTTTACTTTTCTTACTGTTTTTTTGTTGTTGTTGTGTCCCCCTTCCACTGTCATTCCCTTTCCGGCTCTCTGCTTTATCGTTATTGACAGTTTTATACGTCTCTTTTTTTATCTCCTTCGTATCAAGTTGCCGGTTCCTGTCCCTTTTGCATAGTTTCAAGTTTCGGCAAATATCGTTTGGTTCGTGCCGCAGTTTTGCTCGATTTTTTTGGTGTTGTCTTGCACCCAGCAGCTCGTAAAATTGAGGGGTATATAGGTTTTAGAATAGGTATATAGTTTTTAGAATAATAGTTGTTGGTAGCTTTTTTTTATCTAGATAGAAACTATGACTCTGAATGTGGATAAGCTACGGAAATATTTAAAACTTTAAACTTAATACCAAAACTGTAGACATTAAACTTAATACCAAAACAGTAGACATTAAGTTTTGGTATTAAGTTTAAAGTTTCTAAAAAAATTATATATTCTTAACACTCAACATATTTGTCTAGTTGATCAAAGAGGATCGAAATAGGGATTATTTCTTTGTAGATAATTTCCAGTCCAAGTGAGAGGCCTACATTTTTGGTTTTCGCTTAAAAATTCTCTGCATTTTGAATCCTCACTTATTTTATATTTAATAAACTATTCGTTTTTTATTCCATACTTTTTGATTTTTAATTTGCATTCTAAATTAGGATAACTTGATATTTTTAACTAACAGTTTATATATTTTATATTGTCTTCTTTTTCAATTCTGTAATTTATCCAAACTCTTGAAGGACACACTTTCTGCCAAAGATCCAGTACAGGGTATCTCATATTCCTCGTTATCTTATCTTCTCGTTTTATTTTTTTTTGTCCTGCTCCCATTTTTTTTTACAATGTCCAGAAGTTTACCTTGGGGAGTCGTCTGGCTTTTGGGAGATCCTGTCAGGGCTGGCCACAGGCAAAGTTAATGTAATGCCATCCGGGGCAATACAATGGCTATCGGGGGGGTAGGGGAGGCAGGACATACATAGAAGGACTACCATACACACACTCACTCACTCACACGCCTGTTTTAGCATATTTTTGTCATATTTTGCATCCACGAGATACTCGCTCTCGGATACTCAGATACTCTCGTACTCAGGCCCTGCTGGGCTTCAGTTTCAGCTGCAACAGCAACAGCATCAGCAGTAGCAGCCACAGCAGCAGCCTCAACTTCAGATGAGGATGTCAGCACTTCAGTGGCAACTTATGGCGCTCCAATTTCGCGCTGATGCATAATTTTTTCGCCTTCATCTTCTCGCATAAAAATGCGCTCAAAGGGGCGCAAAAGCCGAAACCCGGAAAAAGGGGGAGAAAAACTATAGGGGGAGCCGAGCTCTATTTGGGGGGAGATTTTCTTTCTGCACCAGAAAAAAAATGGGAAAGCAAGTGGATTTAAAGTATTTCATTATTTGTGGATTTTTTAATTGAGTTTTAGTATTAATTTTGTCATGATTTAAATGTATTTTAATCATAGCAAGTGTTAGGTATGCAGTAACCTTTTTAATAAGGTTTTGGAAATAGTTTTTACTGCTTAAAAATATACCTATGGTTCTTGATAATTAAATGGGGAACAAATAAGGAGATAATAAATTTAGAAATAGCCTTTAATGCTTAAAAATAAACCTATGGATCTTGATAATAAAATGGGGATTAAATAATATATTTAGAAAAGCCTTTACAGCTTAAAAATATACCTAAGGTTCTTGATAATTAAATGGGAATCAAATAAGGAGATAATATATAAAATATATTATTTAAAGAACCTTTTTCAATATAAAATAACTATTTAACTCATATACATTCTTATCTTGAAAGAGAAGCTTTTCCTATTACGGTTTAAAATGTATTCCCCTTGATTTTTCTTGTAAGTTTCCTCAACTCAACTTTCCTAATTAATTAAACCTCCAACAATTTTTGTTATATTTTTTTTTTCCAAGTGTCACTGGTTCTGTTGTTTCTCCGTTCTGGGGTTCCCCGTCAGCCAAGTGGTTCAGCTGGGTTTGCTGGTTGGGTGTGTGCGCTTTGTGGCGCTGACTTGACATGATTAATATCCTCGCTGACATGCGGATCGCAGTTGACTGACTGACTGTCGTCAAGTGAAATCAAAAGCAAAGGCAGGGCAAATCAGAACCAGCAGCCACAGCAGCTTTAAAAAATATATATATATATTTGCATGAAAAGGAGGTCTGTCTCCCCTCTTAGCACAAAGCATGCCAAAGTTCAGGGAACTCGCAAAAAAAATACACCAAACATACATATAAAATCTGCAATATTTTATTTGTTTTTTAGGCAAAGGCAGGCACGACGAGCATTAAAATCCCTGGCCGCATAAATCTCTGGCATCGCATTCGAAATTCTAATTTCCGTGGCGCGTAATACGGAAAATAAACAAACAGAACAGAAGAGTAAAAATAAAAACAAAAGCACCAGCAGAGGCAGCAATAATACCAACAAAGTTGAGCCCGAAACCATTAACATTTTGCAGCTTCAATCACGGCAGCAGCGAGGAAGAAATTAAATAACTGAAACAAAACAGGACAACGGGGGCAGCGGCAAAGGCAAAAGCAAAAGCAAACAAAAACGCTAAACAAAAAAAAGGGAAAACGACGGTAGTAATAACAAACAAATCAAGCGAAATTCGGCATTTAAAATCCAGACATAAAAAATGTAATGGAAAGCATTAGTGCTCATAAAAAATGGATTTACACAGCCTTTTTAAGGCCATCCTGATCCTGTATGTCATACGAGGTGAGTATTGCCTAGAAAGTAGAGTTTTTTCTGTATTTCGAGGTAAAATAAAACACAGTTGGGTATTTTGTAGATTCAAGTTAACTAATGGAATTTGTTTTGATTGGAAAAAAATATTTCCTAAAAATAAAGTTGATAGAATAAATATTTATTAGTTTAATAACTTGCAAATAGCAAATATTTTACAATTATAATTTTAAAGGATGTTAAAGTCTTGAAATTGCCTTTGAAATATTTAGAATAATTTTATTTAAAGTGAAATTCAATATTTCTTAGCACATCTCTAACAATTTAAGGGAGCTCCGAAAAAAATCTATTTATATTTCCTCAAATTAAATCAAATTAAACCCTTTCCCAAGTATAAATGGTAGCAATTCCTAATCGACAGCATTGATCCAATTCGAATTGAATGGCACTTGCTAATGGAAGGCCACATTACCAGTGACCCCGTCATCCCTCACCGCCTTCGGAAGTATGCAATTAAATTTGCAACATAAACCCAAGGAACAAGGAACCAGTGGGGTTTCCCTCCTCTCTCTAGAAAACTCGGGGAAATTGAAAAGCGAAAAGCATTTCAATTAACGCAACCCCATGTATACGTACTACGTACATATATCGCCGTTAATGAGCGACTGCCTACTCAACTTTGGCGAGTAGACAAAAGGCGGGCGAAGTTCCACGAGTTTTGCGGGAGTTTGTGCCATAAAACTGAATTATTGAAAGGCACACGTTTCACTTTTGTTTTTGTTTCTGTTTGTGTTGCGCTGCGTTTTGCGTGGCGTTCAAAGAAACGGAGTCAACATTGCGCAAAACTTTGCATGCCCAGACAGCAAAGGACGAACGTCAGCCGCAGGAGCAGGACTCGTAGCAGGAGCAGGAGCGGCATTTATAAAACTTTCTGCCGCTGGCATGGCTCGACACTTCAAGGCACACACACAAAAGGTGGCACACACACCCAAACACACTCTACCCCTGGCTGGATCAAATGTTAATTGCAGTTTTCGAGCCATAATTAGAGATCCTCATTGTCTAATGTGTCATGGCATTTAGCAACCAAATACGTCTGCAGTCACCGAGTCGCTGAAAGGCGACAGGACGAAAAAGGAGCGTGGGACAGGAGCCACGACTAGCCACGGCTTAACAAATGCACAACTAGCCGGGTGAAAGAAATTCCCCTAGATGCCATACACGGGGAGAAAAATAAAGGAATTTAGAAGGTCCTGGAAACCAAGCTTGAAGAGAATAAGTTAGGGAGTAGATCGATTTTATTCTCTTTTAAATATACCTAAAATATATATACAAAATTATTAATAATATAGTTTCTTTATCCCTCACACAATATTAAATAAATCTAAACCTCTATTTTCCCTCTGTAACCACAAATACTCAGGTACGAAGGAGTAGCAAGGAAGCCACGCCACTTGGCAAGCCAGGGCCAGAATCCCCATAGGATTTGCCCAAGATACCTTCTCCCCGATTGCTGGCTTTCCGCAAAGTCCGCTCCTGTGAGCTCCTGTGGCTCCTGTTTATGCTACTGCTGCAACACACCACCCCCCCTGCTTCACACCAAGTTCAACAACACGCCCTCGAAATGTGAATGACCTCGAATGTCACGTTTGCTAAGCGCATGAAAGGAGTGGCCAGTGGGTGGGGTGGGTGCTCGGAGTTTCGGGGTTTGGGTCTCCTCTTGCCGCCAGTTCGTCAGCGGGTGGGCCAAGATTATGCAGCTTCTGGCTCCTCTGACTGCCGACTGCCGACTGCCGACTGCTATTTTATGAAACAAAAACAAGGCCCCAAGAAGCAAAGCCAAAGGCAAAGGCTGGCGGATGCAGAGGCAAAGGAGGTGGGCTTTTGTGAGGACCTGGCAACATTGTCCATGGAGCTGGAGTTGTAGCTGGTAGAAGTGGCAGGATCCTGGGCTTAAGTCCAAAGCATGCGGAGCATAATCAGCTTCATCATCAGCAACAGCAGCATCCACACAGCAGCAGCAACAAGCAGCGAGCAAAGAAAGGCCTTTACTGTCACAGTCAGCAGCAACATCAGCCCGCAGCTTAGTCCTGGCTGGGAGTACAAAGCGCCAGGAAAAGGACGATGACGATGACGATGACGATGACGAGTAGATATGGACATTGCACTGACACCGGCGCACACAGTCACAGTCGTTGATCTTTTGCTGATAACTTTGGCTTTCTGCGAGCGAAGAAGGAAGTGTGGCTGGCACAAAGGCAGAATAAATATTGCACCCACCCACCTCTTGGCAGCTTAATTATTTCCCCATGAAAACTGCATTTGGCCAAAGAGGAACTCGGCATAATGAGATTGCCCCAACCAGATACAATTCTTTGGCCTTTCTCTCATTCGCCTGATGATGGGTCTTGAAACATTCCAGCTTTCAATTTGAGCAATTTTCCTGGTTTTCAGCTTGTTTAGTCAAAGTCAGGCCAAGGCAGAGACAGGGGAAGGGAGGAGCCTAGGTGGAGTCAAGTAGGGTACGTGCTCTGACCTAAGCAAATACACTTTACACTCAGGACACACACACACACACACTCCTGCTCTACAGCTCTACAGCTCTACAGCTTTTCATCCGCATCCGGATCCGCTGAGGATTCCGCTTTGTTGCGCAGACAGACAGACAGACAGACAGATGGAGATTTCGCTTCGACATCGCATTAGTCGGGGCTTTTAAGCAGAAAAATGCGTGCACTTGAGGGTCGCCCCATCCCACCTTTCACCTCTTAGAGTGTCCTGAAATGAAGCATCCTCCTCCCCCTTGACGGGGGGCATCACCCATCCGCCCCGTGTTACTGGGCCTCTTTGGGCGCTACTTTAAATATTAAACGCTGCCTACTTTTCGGCTGCCTGAATCAAATTTGCGCGCTTGTCCTTGAACGTGCTCTGATTTTTATATTTTCTTGTGTTTTGGTGATTTTAAAACCCATGAAAATTTTACACAACATCTGTAACTATTCTCTTTATTAATTTTATTGAAAATATCTCAGATTTTACTTTGATTTGGCTTTGTAATAATTATTTCTTTACAATAAAGGCTCAAAAATCCTTCCCCTCCAATCTCTAAATATTTAAACAACATTATATAGCAGACTTTACAAATTGAAAGACCAAATTCCATTACTTTTACCCTGTCAAGGCTGACACCTCTTTGCCTTCAAATTTTATAGGGAGCTCCCGAAAAAAATAGAAAAATCCTCAGGCGAAAGTGAAAATGGGAGCACGTCTCCTTATACATTTGTATTTGTCAAGCCATTTCCCACGCGACAACACAACAACAAGCAGCAAACAGGACAGGAGCCAGGAGCCAGGATCCGACAGGATTCGCCAGGATATAGATATATAGCAATATAGACAGCCAAGACAAGTCCCCTGCTCTCACGGCATATGCAAATCAGCTTTAATGTTACTGCTCCTGGGTTGCTCAGTGCTTCCTCTCTTCTTTATTTTTTTTTCTGTTCGCGAAATTGCGTTTTCATTTAAATGGCGTGCAGGAAAAGTTTTTCTGATTTAGTGCGCGCTTTGTAGCTGGGAAAACTGGTAAAAGCTGGCAAGCTGGCAAGCTGAAAACTGGCAACTGGCAACTGGCGACTGGCAACTTCATTATTATTTGCAGACACTTTTCGAAAAACATTTTTCCGCTCGCTTTGTCGCTGAGAAGTAAGCGTAATGTGGATTTGAAGTTGCCATTCCATGGGATGCTTTTCCACTGTCTTTCGTTTCCCTGCGATTTTCTTCTTAATTAAGCAGGGATTGTACTTGGAAAAATTTTAAATGGGAATTAAAACAGGAGCCTGGAAAGGGTATTGGGAAAGGGGATTGCTTAAGGTTGATTTTAGTTATATTTTAAAAGGGATTTAGGCTGCATTTTCTCACTGTTATTTTTAGAGAGCTTAACTATTTTTTTTTAAATATATTTCTACAAATTTTTGTAGGTTTTGACGCTAGTTTCTCCTTGTGTATCTTGGCTTTGAGGAGCCGCAGCTGAAATCTTTTGCCGCTGTTGCTCATTTGCATTTTGTCTGCTTGTCAACGCTCCTCCATTTGCTGGTGCTTCTTCTCATCCTCCTGCAGGACTTCTCCTTCTCCAGTTCCTGCTCCTTTTCATCAGCTTTTCCCCATGCCATTTCACCATTTGCCATCATCTCCTTCGCGCGGACTCATTCATTTCCGTTCTCCTCAGCTCGTCAGCTCTTCTTCCACGGCAATTTTTAATGATCCGTGATAATGATGCAGTCTGCCGCTGGCATCGCTAGTTTCATTTAGATTTTTCCCCCTGGCCAGCTCAAGGATTCCCTGGCTTTTAATTGATTTTAGCCTGAAGGGGAAGGAAGCACTGTACGCGGCAGTTGCATTAATAAGCCGCAGCGCAGTCCAGGAAAAATCTCTTTCTAGAAGATTGACAGCGTCCGGGACAAATGAAGAGTGCTCCATCGCCATCGCCATGACACGGCCTTTGTCCATTGTCCACCCCAATGAAATGTGGGACACTCCGATGACAGTTGGCGCTGGTGCCTGGGGGGGAGATGCTTAGGGGAAACTCCTCTAATTAGCTGCAACTTGTCTCAAGCCTAAGACAAAGTTTTAATTGAAATCCTACCTGGCAAATCTCACAACCCACACACTCACACACACATTGCAATTAAGGCGATAGAATGGATTGAAAGACTGGAAAGGCTCTTCGGATGGATAATTAAATTTTCATTAGACCATGTCTGCCGGATAGAGAGAACTTCTTTCTCTTCGGGCGAAACTTTATCTTAAGTGACTTAAAAACTAAAACTGCAAATTTAATGCGCTCCCCCGTCGTCATGTGGCGGCAGCAGCAGCATCCAGAGAACAGAAACTTGCGGCAAACACTTTTTACTTTCCGCAAACATTTTGCTTTTGCTTTTATATATTTTTTCCTTCCATTTTGCTCCTTTTGCGGCGCATTTCCTTTGGGCATTGCAGTTGACAGCGTGTTGCCAGGCAGGCAGGCAAGCAAAAGGAGGTGGAAAACCGGAGGGAAAACCCGGGAGAAGGGTAACTGGGAAGCAACCGCAACGAAAGTGGCACAAAGTTTGCTACACTTTGGGACCTGGGCCTCCCATGTTGCAAGTCGTTGCAGCATAGTCGTCGTTATCTGCCGCCTAATGCCTTTTTGACAAAACAATTTTTCATATTATTGCTCCGACTGCGGCGGCGTTGCTGGGGTTGAAAATTGCTTACAAATTTAGTGTTGCATACTTTGCGGCTGCTGTTGTCGAGAGTGCCACAAGGAGCAGGAGCAGGCGGAGATCGTTTGCCAAGTCCAAGTCCTGTGGCCAGGACAACTGCCAAAAAGAGGATTCCTTCGGCCGACAGCAACTGATGGAAATATCTCTCTCCAAGAAAACTAACAATTTTAAACAAAACCTTTACACCTGGCAAAAGAAAATGGTTGAAAATTTGATTGCAATTTTTAAAAGAAATTTATAAAGAAATTTTTCTAAAGAATATTTATTTTGTCGAATAAAATGCATTGTTAATGTATATATATGCATATTTTTATGCACCTTTGCAGTATTATTTGATTGAACTTTTAGATACATTTTTAAATGGTTTCCAAAATTTCTGGAGGGTTTTTCTTTCTAAAGAATATTTATTTTGTTAAATAAAATGCATTGTTAATGTGTTCCTCATATTTTTATGCAGCTTTGCAGTTTTATTCTTGAAGATATTTATTAACCTGAGGTTTCAAATAGCCAAAGCTTAAAATTTCTATAGAAATTTTATTAGTAATCATATTATTTCTACTAAATATATAAAATAAATCAACTTGGTAAACTTTTAAATAAATTATTCAAGTCAAATAAGCTTGAAGAAAATATATATTACAAAATATATTATTTCAAAGCAGAATTTCTTCTAATTTAAATTCAAATCTTGGCCTCAAAAGACAAAGCCACCAATTCCCCACCGAAAAAAACTTTCTCAATTTCAAGTGTATTCCAAAGAGAGATCCTTTTTGCCTAAATTATTCATGTGTCATAGTCAGCTTCACCCGCTGCACATGAATTTCTGGTTATTTTCTGGACAGGAGACAACGCCTTAACGTGTCCAGAGAGTCAGCAGAGATGACTCTGGCAACCAGCAACAGCCACCATCTCTCCCACGACACTCTCCTCGAACTGGTGTCCTGTGTCCTCCTTGGCCTCCGGAATGAATAATAAATATGACATAAAAGCCGCATCAAAGGCAATTTTAAAGTAGGGCCCCGTCCGAAATTATGCAATGCTCAGCGGCTGGTGAAGCAATTAGAGGCGGCTTTTGTGGCCGGCAACCACACCAACCCAATGGTAGTAGCCGGTGGCAGGTGAAAAGCAATTGTCTCCGCAGAGGAGCAGGAGCAGGAGCAGGAGCAGCCTTTGTTGCGGGCCAACGGCACTCACGACGCCTCATTAAAATTTAGGCCAAGCTGCCCCATCCCCCGAGGAGGAGGAACAGGAGCAAGAGGAGGAGGAGCCGCCGCTGGCCAGGACTCTCGCTACTTAATTTCAACAGAGAAAAGTTTCCTGGTCTAACAAAAATTGAAATTAACTTTTGCCAACCAGGACAGAGCGCGCACACTCTGCCTCCATTTAATTAAAATTTTAAATTTACCCCCCCCAAATTTTTCCCCCTAAATTTTCACAGAATTTCCTCTGACTTTTCCACTGACTTTTCTCTCGGTTCCTTCTCTTTTTTGCAGCCGAGACCAGCCAGATTGTGAATGGACTGGATCTGCAGGGACCGATATTCCTACACGAGCCACCGCATCGCGTCGAGTTCTCCAACAATTCGGGCGGACTCATAGAATGCTCGGGCCACGGCAGTCCGCCGCCAGAGGTGAGAACTTCCTTCGAAGGACTTCTTTTGCTTCCTCCCTTCCCCTTCCCCTTCCCCTTACTTGTTTCCTTTCCTCGCTGCCATTTAATATTGCTGTTTAATTATGCATGGAGCTGTGCGGCATTTGCCTCTGCTCATTTCCAAGTTAATTGACTGGCCAACAAACAAATGCTAAACGCTGGCACTGAAAAGAAATTCGAACTAACTAGATATTATTACATTTTGTAATTAAAAATATAAAAATTATTTATGGCATTTTATTTCTTATGTTAAAAATCTAGGAAAAGAAGTGCTGTTTTCTAGTGAAATTAAAATTTTAAATGTTTCATCTAATGACCCATAAAAACCCCGCTTTTTGGTACTTGATTTCTTTTCTTGTTTAATATTATATTAATTTATCGCACTTTTTTTATTATATTAAAAACCCAAAGAAATTATCGTTGGTTTCTAGTGAAATTATAAATTTTGAATGTTTCCTCTAATGACTTCAAAAAGCCTCTCTTTTTGGCTCTGAAAAGAAATTCCAAGCAACTACATATTATTCTTTTCTTGATTACAAATATTATATAGGTGTATTTCATTTAATTTCTTTTATTAAAAAACCTAGAGAAAGGATAGCTGTTTTCTAGTGAAATTATAATTTGAAATCTTTCCTCTAATGATATCTAAAAGCCTCTCTTTTTGGAACAGAAAATAAATTCCAAGCAACATATTATTTCTTTTCTTGATTAAAAATATTTTA
>JAEIIH010028828.1:0-14531 GCA_018904745.1 Drosophila orosa
CGACGATTCCGAGGCCTTGATCAGCTTCTCGGCACCTGCTAAACGTTAATGTTATTAATTAATTAAGCCACATTTTCTATCCATCCCATCGATCACTTACCGGTGTTCAGGACCTGCTGCAGAAACACACGGAGCTCAATGGTCTCCGTTACGAGGGCTCTGCAGACGGCTCTATAGTGATTCTCTGGCTGGGTGGCTTTTATATGATTTCTGCAGGTCTACAAGGAAAGAGAAATTAATATTATTGAGTAGGAATAGATCAAGGAAAGCTTTAGAAATTTATAAGGATTTTAAATCAATTTAAATCACAAATTTATGAATTTAAAGCAGCGAAGGGCATGCCGTGGCTCAATGTGCTCACGCTGCTCAAGCCGTTATCTTTTTTCGGAGGCTGCTGCTCAAACCGTTAGTTCTCGTGCCCTCCGCTGACTTAAAGCTTTGTTTTTATCTTTGTAGTTTTTACAATTAACAAAGATATCATTATAAAGTCGTTGAATTAAATGTAACTAAACCAAACCAATGCTAAATTCGTAAATTACATAATATTTAAATATTTACTTAAGAAAGTAACTAAAAATAAAAACCCTGTCTGCTTATCACTCTCAGGTTTGACCACAGCTACTTGTTTATGCTGGGAAATACGAGTATCTATTACATTTTTCATGCGAAAACCTCAAACAAATGTTTTCGTACCTTTATTTTATGTTTTTTTGCGGTCTCAACTTTATTTTTTGTTATGTACATTTTGCCTTGAGAAATTCTGGGAATACCCGCATAAGATATACAACAAAAAATTCTTTGTACCAAAAGAGCTAATTACGTTTCTGGCCGTTGGCAATTTCCTTTCACTTCTTCACTTCTTATGATTATCGTAAATCATATCTCGAATATATAGACCAACTCAATTTATTCCGCCAAAACGAAATCTTATCTAACCGTAGACGGTCGCCATGCTGGCCAACAGTTAGCCACCGGGCCAAACAGACAGAGGCGGTTAAAAAATGCAAATTTATCCATATTAGCTGCAGATACTTTTCCACTTTTCGTTGGCGTGCTAGAAAAATCAGGCAAGTGGAAAAAATCAGGGGGCCTGTGCTCACTGTTGCCTGACAGCAATGTGTCAATTCTATAAATTGGCTCATTAGAGGCGAACCTCCCAGCCGTGGCCTCCGCGCCTCCTCCTTCTCCGTGGAAAACCAACTCAATCAGCAACGGTGTGAGGTTTATCACACGCCCCAATGCCAAATCGGGATTGGAATCGGCTTCAGGTTCGGGCATCCTCTGATCTTCAAGAGGAACATTGTCGGAAAATGCGGAAAATTCCTGCTGCGCAGTTGAGTGTGAAATCAAGTGCAGCAGTGGCAGCAGCGGTAAGGCGGATTCAGATTTCTGATTTACAGATCTGCTGCTGATTTCCTACGATTACGAAAGCGTTTGGTTTTATGGTTATTTCGGTTATTTAATACCATCGCGGCGGCCAGTGCAATCGAGCCGGCATCGAATCGAAATTGTTTTCTACTCGGTCGATCCGGGCATCGCAATCTAAATATTAGAACCCGGGGACTGGAGCTTGTTTGCGGTTAGTCGCGATACAGATACACCGAGTGCGGTGCGAGTGCGAGTATCTGCCAGATACTTTTATTTCTGCCCGCTTTGGTTAACTGTAACGTGCGCCAAACAAGTTTTTCCCACCAATGAATATCGATATACATGGACAGAGGCAAGTGCACAGAAAACAATGGCAAGATGTTTACTTATTCATTTTAAAACTTAAGAGATATCTGAAGAGGTATTAAACTGTATAAAAGTAGTGGGATTTCAATAATATTTTGGCATTTATAAACAAAAAGCTATCTTAAAATAAATGTAAACAAAGGTTAAAACATTTTTAAGATGTTAATAAATGTTATACATTTTTCTTTGCCTAAGTTTTCAATTTATAATAGATAAAATCTTAAAAAAAATATATAATTTCATGCCCTATTATCCTCAAGTGTATTTATTTATATATTTATATGTCAGATGTGCCTGGCAATTGGGGCGCCTTGGAGCCTGGTCAAAAGGTCAGATCTCGGCGCACCCCCCACAAAAAAAAAAAAGATAAATATAAATAAATCCACGTCTGCGACGACTCTGAGTCACTTTTGTTGCCAATCAAAGTTCGAATTTGCATTGGCTTGGTTTGGTTTTTGGTGCTATTTTTTATTTTTTTTTGGCACATCATGACACGACTCGATGGCAAATGTCAGATACGATCGCTGCGAACCGGAGACCTACCTCGATAATGTGCTCTAGTTCTTTGGTGTCGTTGCGCTCCTCCTCGGAATCGTCGTCCCAGCGCTTGTCGCCCTCGTCGATGCCCTCGTCAATGCAATCATCGTCGGCCTCTGCAATTGAACAAAATGTTGCTTAATCGAGGTTTTAAATAAAAAAGAAGGAAATATATATAAATATATATTTTTGTAATATTCAAATTTATCAAAAGTCTACGTGAATCATGTCAGTCGCTCCAAGTTTAACCTTCATGTTGTTTTTATTTGTGGTTTCCTTGGGGGAAGTGTGTACCCCAAGCTTGATAAAAGTGTGAGCTAAGCTCTGGTTGAAGGGGAACTTATTACAAAGTCCCCTGTACTTTTTAGTGACTCAATTTTGGTTCCAAGATAAACTCGTAATGTGAGCTTTGTGAATAACATATGAAAGTGAGCTTAGAACAATTACACCACAGTTTGAAAATCAATTTAAAGGGGAATCTATTTTATGAGCAGAAAAGGTATTTATTAATCTAATCAATAAGGTTTTTTTAAGCTTGATGGCTATTATTATTATTTGTTTTCTACCCACCATCTGCCGTCATAAAGTTAAATAGATTCTCCAGCTCCTGTGACATTTGGCACTCTTCGTCCTCCGGCAGATTGTAATCCAAGGCGGTGTAGACGATGGCTGCCAGTTCGCTGATTATCTGCAACAATAAAAGTATCACGAAATTTTAGATAAATATTATATTCAAGAGTTGTAAAAATAATATGCAAAATGAAGTGTGTGGGCTCAAAGGTTAAGGCCGGCGCTTAAGTCATAATAAAAATGTGCAGCTTGTAATGCAGTTAACCCTGTGAAGTAACCTGGTCGACAAGCTAGGCAGTTCATTAAACTGACACTCTAATTGGAGTTGGAAGTTGACGGGGAGCTTCGTAGAAAAGCAGCCACAAATACACGTTTCATATATATATTTATATCTGAGATCTGGGAAGTTGTAGAGTTCAGGTGCAACAACAGAAACACGAGAGACAACAGGCAGCGACAACTTCAAACACCCAAGTGCAGTGTCAGCTGCTGCTGCTGCTGTTTCACTTTCACTTTGGCGTTGGCGAATAAACACTTGCCGAAAAAGCGACGACAAGGTGTTAAAACATCAAAGCCGAAGAAGCAGCCGTAGCAGCAGCAACAGCAGCCAACAGGTTAAATAATAATTCGCAGCCGTTTCTTTATTTTTAGCCTCAGCCACTGAACTCGAGCTCTTCGAAATCGAAGTCCAAATCCCCACGTGGGCTGATGTCGCCCCCGCAGACACAGACTATATAGTTTCTATATATCTCAGTGCCTCGGTGCTGCCTCCGGTTCACATGGATTTGTTTTTATGCTGGAAATTAAATGATAAAACATTGTGACAGCTGTGCAGTGGTGCCGAGTGGCATTTCCACCAGAGGCTTTTAACCGCCAAAGACTGGAGACCGAAGACTGCAGACCGAAGACTGAAGACTGCAGACTGAAGAGGTTGACAACAAATGTCAGTTAAATGCTTCCAGCGTTTTTGCTTGGGCCCTTACATCATTTGCCGAAGAATTGCAGCTGCATTGCTTGTTGCAGTGGCAAACTTGCAATCGCTGTTGCCGCAGTTGCAGGCGTTGAAGGTTGAGAGACATAATTAATGGGAAAATTATGGAAGAGGTGGATATGTCAGGTATAGCCAAGTGGGAGAAGGAAATACACTATATATAAACTAGAAAATGGGAATTTAAATCGGTAGAAACACTAATTGTGAGATTTAATTAAAGGGAACTAAATATTATATAATTTTTAAGAATCTTGTACATGAAAGCTAGTCAAAAACCTGATTTACCACAGTTTATAGATTTAATTTTAGATATAATCAACTCAAATCAATGAACGATTTTAAGTAAGTAAGCCTAGCTTAATGGAATTTATTTAAGAATTCTCTTTTTGTTGGCAGCAAGTTTACCTTGACTTTGGCTAATACCAAAAGATTGAGGTCATTAAAATCAAGTTAGTTTATAATTATTAGAAGTTGTAGTATTTACTTTTTATTAGTAGAAGTCGTACTTCATATTGATGTTTATTTTAGCCTAATATGTGTATATTATTTATAGGTTAAGAAGTGTATAAATATTTAGAGGAATTATTAAAAACCCAATCAAAACCCGATGCAGTTCTTTCAAAATTTTAATACTCGTTACATTTTAAACCATCTTAAACATGTTCCCCCTTTTAAAAATGTTAATTTCAATCATTAAAATTTAATGGCATAATTTGAATTTAAAAGCTGAATTTTTATACTTTTATAATCCATTTCTACCTTTATGAAATGCCATAAAACTTATTTAAAAACTCAAAATAAGCTGCATGAGGATTGGATTTAATATATATTTTTTCCCAGTAATGATGCAACTTTAATACGATTTCTCCCACACAGAAATAATGAAAAATCCTCCTCATTAAGCTTTATTCCACCTACTTGTAGGCATACCCCACACTTAAGAGCATAATTACAGAGCATATTGGTGGATATCAGACGACTTCTGGGCAGGAACCATCATCATTACCCTCACATCTAGTCCCATCTTGTGAATTTTCCCATGCAATTAGCAAAGGGAACAGAACTGGGAACAAAAAGGCAAAGCTACTGCCTCTTTCGATTCGGAATGTGCATTGTGGATGGAATGAGACTGAGACAAGAGTGTAATATGCCAAAGGGGAACCACCTTCGTGGCAATATATATTTTGCATATCCAACAGAGAAGTAAATGAGACTGTATTTGTCGAGGGTGCGCCTGTTCCCAATCCGCCAATTCTCACCGAAAAGAAACTACTCCCCATGGCCTAAACTGGCTAATATCAAAGTTGAAACTACGGACATGCAATGCGGCAATTATAAGACCAAAGTTGCCAAAGTTACATTTCGGTTTTTTTTGGCCAACAAAGGGTGCACTCCCCCTAACAGTCACCTTCCCCGAACTTGTCAATCTTGTCATTTTAACCTTTCGCCTGACCTGGGATTACTGGTGGCTGGTTCTCATCGGCTACCGCCTTAGTTTTTTCTACTCTTTTTTAGGAAAATTATTTTATAGCCGCCAGAGGATTGTCCGCTGAGGTGTGAATATTTCAATGAACCTTGGGCTAAGGTGTGTCCATTCAAGTGCAAGGAACTCTAGTTTGTTTTCTATGAAAATTAATTAGATTTATAAATTGCAGTACCCAATAAACTACCTTTTTTAAGAATTTATCTTAGCTTATAAAACTGCTATTGTTTCCTATTCGTTTCCTGCTTTTTAGAGCCACGATTTTTTTGGTTTTCTTATATTTATTCTCAAAGCCTCCATTATGATTGCCCATTGTCCCCATGAGCATCTGTGGGGAATCATAAACTTTAAGTCTTTCCTCGCAGACGTCTCCTGGTTGGCGATCTGCGATCTCCTACTGTTACTGCCCACTTGACTTGGCTTCTTTTTTTTCTTTCTGTTGCTATCAGGATTCACATTTTATGCAATTGTTTCCATAGAAAGAATGCCGTGTATAAATACGTATAAAAGGTATATGTACATATATATGGGCGAACAGCCGGCATACAAGTAGCTCTCTTGACTTGGCCACTTCTACTGGCTATCTGGTCAGTCGTGATCAATGTTGGCAGCAGCAACAGCAACTGCAGCAACAACTGCAGCAGCAACTGCAACATCGCAGCAGCAGCAACAAAAAAATGCGACGCCAATGTAAAGCAGCTCGGAACTCTTTTTTTTTTTTTTTCTAGCCAAAAGGGGGAGACACGAGGGGGCCAAACAACGTTGACAAGGCGACGCTGGCGACAACGATTAAAATCTCTGGGGACCAGCAAAAAAAAACGAAATAAACAGAAAAAGTACAACAAACAAAAAATAAACAAACAAAAACTAGAAGAGAGACCAAGACCAAGATACAATGAGAACTGGAAATATTTTTGTAAATTACAATGCAATTTTATGCCACACAAAAGGTTCAGTTCAGTTTGGTGCGGTTCGGATCGGTTCGGTTTTTGCTTCTTGTTCCTATTTTTGTTGTCTGCTCGGTTTGGTCAACCGTTGGGCCCATTAAGCACTTTACATTCAATGTGGCGAGATCAAAGTGGCTGAAATTTATGGCCGCAGATACGGAGATACTCGCACACGGGCTATGCTGTGCTGGAGACCAAGTCCAAAAACCTGGCCCACAGGCCAGTGGGTTGAAGGAAACTACATTTGCCGGCCGGAGAGCAGGTTATACAATTTTAGATTTTCCAGTTTCTTTTCGCCAGGTATCCATAGAGGTGGCTCAGGTGGCAGGCGGTGGAAAAAGGGGGGCTGACGTGATAAAGGAGATGGCAGGGGACGCCAATGAGTATGCATGTTTGACCCAAATTCAAGACAAGAGTCGAACAACTGAGAGAATTATGAATATTATGAGCAAGTGCACATGGGAAAATTGTTTAAAAATATTTAGTAAATCTAAAAAAAATATTAAAGATATTATTAAGTAGAGAAATAAAATAGGAACAGAAAAAAATACAAAATTATACCTGAAGTTACCTGAGCTTTATTTTCTGGATATATTTATTTATGCTTAATTAAGTAGTTTTGGTATTTTTCTTCTGGAAATTTGATTACTTTACTCAAGACTTTGATTGACTTTATATGTATTATATGTATAAAAGGTTCCCATTTATTATAATGTTGCTTTCAGATTTAATTGAATATTTAAACAATTTTATAACAATATTTTAAGAATGCTTTAGTCAAAAATAAAAAGGTTTTAATAATTATTGGGCATTTTTGCAAGACCCAAATTAATCTTGAACATTTTTAACTGTGGACATTCTAGAAAATAACCCTAAAGACTAATCCTGTGTTGATTTTCCCTCAGTGTACACTCTATGTCATTTAATAATTACGTTCTCAGCTTATCAGGGAAGGTGTCGTCCCCACCACTTAAAAAAAGAAGAATCGCTGTGAAAGTGAATGGGAATGAGAGAATCTGAATGTGAATCTGAATGCGAATGCTCGTAGTGAATATGAGCATAGATACAAAGTGCGAACGAGTGTGCCTGTCTTGAGATAATATTTGCACATTTTGCCAAGCGACCGCCTGCAATTAGCCCCAAGACTGATTATCGGGCAGGTTGTGGTGTTGCCTCCTCCACCGTCCTCTCACCTGTCATCTTTTTCCTATATTCACCTCACCCCCGCTGGCGTATTTCTTTTTTATTTTTTTTCCTAAGGTGAGCCCGCTGCTTTCGTCGTTTTCTTGTCATTTGTTGCCTGCGCCTCGACGTTTGGCCACGGAAACTTTTGTTTGTTTCGGCACAGACGTGCGAACTGGGTTAATTTTCTATACCTTATATAGATATATATATATAAAATACGGGTTTGTATGTGCCTATGTACTATCTGCCGGCGCTACAATTATTGTTTATGCCTTGTATTTGGTGTTCATGTAGAAAATGGCAATTCACACGATTCGCAACGCTCTTGCCAAAGAAGCAACAAGCTCAAATTGTGAATAATAATAATTTCCCATTATTTTCTTTCTCGGTTGATACCATAAATAAATAAATATATACACGAGTGAATGGACAAAAGAGGCCAAATCTGCGATCTGTACTGATAAGACAATAATAATGTTGGGAATGTGGGACGCAATGAGTGAGACAAGAAAACCCTCCATGAGTCATAATAAACATGGATATTAATCAAATAATCAAGAATAAATAAGAAAAAGTATTGTATACATTTTATTCTTAACTTAAAAAGGTTCTTAGATTTTTTTTAGTGAACTTTCTGAGAGCTTAGACTGTCTAAGCCTTCGGAGTAATTTTCTTTCCCCTCCTCAATGTTCTCATGGTTCCATGGGAACTTATTTTGCCAATTGCCAGTTTACCCAACCCATTCATCAATATCAAATGCCTCGATCAAAACGCTTAATGCAGTTCCGGTGGGTTCGGTTCGGAGGCCACCTGGAAAAGCCCCTCTCTCTAGCACTTACAGCACGACATAAAGACAGGCTTAGAAGGAGAGATCGCAGATTGCGATCAAAGAGCCCTACAGCAATCACTGAGCAACATCGGGCATCAATATCAAACTCAAGACTCCACCAGCTTCAGCTTCAAGATCGAGGCGTCAAAAGACACGGAGACCCACAGACAACAACGCATCGATTATAATCGTTAAACGAGTTTTGGGGTTACTGGAGAGTACTGAACGTACTGGATGTCCAAGCGTAATCCCTAACAGCATTATAACGGAACCCGAAACAAAACGCTAATTGTACACGCCTCTAGAACATGACTCAAATCAAAGAAATTGCCAAGGGGAACATGGCTATATATCAATATTTGGGCATCTGCAGAGGGAGGTGAACCGAACATTGGCCTGATGATCGCGACGATGAGATAGCACAAAACGCTGGCGTTTAATTGGGTAATTGGCTCAAGTACCGTACGTATTACCACCGGCAACAGAAATTGAAATACTCGCACATGACTGCAGAAAAGAACAGAACTCCAACTCAAACTTAAACTCAACTGAACTGAAATGGCCTCTCGAAATCAAAAAAGACAAAAGAGAAAAAGAACACATTGAGAAAAAATTAGAAACCAATGGCATAATATGGGGTCTATAGTGCTTACTCCAAGGATAAAGTCTAGTTAAATAATATGTTTAAAATACTATCTAGATTTTAGGGATAGTAAAAATAAGAAGAGGTTCTTAGGAAATTGTATATAAAATATATGTCCAACCTCAGGTTTATTTAAGTTAAGCCCCTTGTTTCTTTCTTGTTCAGTATTACTAAAAAATATAAACCAAAATGGGTGTTTGAACGGCATGATATCGGGTCTATAGTGCATATTCCAAGGATAAAGTCTACCTAGATTTTAGGGATTTAAAAAAAGAAGAGGTTTTTAGAATATTGTATATAAAATATATGTCTAACCTCAGGTTTATTTCATTTACGCCCCTTGTTTTCTTTCTTGTTTCTTTTTTTTCAGTTTTAATATTTACTACTCTTATTTTTTTATTTCTCTGCAGCATCCTCTACAGCTCTTATGCCACAAAATTGCAAGTGTGTAAGCCAAGCGCTTATGAATCGAAACTGGCCAAGAGCGAGGAGGAGAAGCTGAAGTGGGACTGGCAAATAGAATAGAATGGCTGAAGCTGAAGACCAACTCGTGACTGGCAACCAGTTGCCAGCGGTTTCCCATGACGGGCACCAAACTGGACGCCAGCAGTAACTCCTTTTCCATGTGCAGGCAGGTCCCAAAAACAAAAAAATAGATATACTATATATATATAGACGATGCTGCAAGTACATATCCGTGTCTATATGTATGTGGAAAAAGTAACTGTTACTCTCCCAAGTGAGCCAGCAACTTGTTTGGCGTCTTCTTACCATTTTGCTCAAAATACGCTAAGCTGGAGGAGATCCAGGAGTTGGGAGAGTTAGAGACCTCCGGATACTCAGTATTTTGCCAAGAGAAAATAAATACAAAAATTGTAAATTATATTAACACCCAATTTCTATATATTTCTACACAAAATTCCAAACATATTTATATTTATTTATATTAAAATTCCCTACTAGACCCATTCTACCCCCAAAAATAGGAAAAAGGGTATCAAACCAAAGACTGGTTCGCCTTTGGCGTGTTGTTTGGAGGCCTTAAAGTGGCGAAGCAATTGAACAAGTAAGTGAGTGTCTTCTCTTGGCCGTGTGAGACCTCAACTGCACCAGCAGCTCGTTTTTGGAGGCTGCTGGGCCAGCCCATTGAAGTGATGTTTTAATGAGTCCTTTATCACGTCCATGTGCCAGGGACTGGCAGGCCGGGGAAATGGGCTTGAATGGGCCGGGCTCTGGGCAGGACTTGGGGGCCAGAAAGAGCCACGAATTATGGCTTCATTGTGGAAAGCGATTCCCACAGACTTCAGACCGAACCGAGTGCTAGTCCAAGTCGGTTTGCATTTATTCTAATTTCGAGTGTGTGGCCGCGCACTTGAGTTCTGAGGATCTTTACATGGATTTTTTTTTTTGGTTCTTGAATTTTCCATTGTTTGCCTAACGGTCATTTTTTTTTTTGAAATATTGACATGCATTCAATTCAAATATTAAATGTTTGTTTAGGCGCCCAAAAAAGTTTTCCTCGAACACCGCACACAGCGATTTGAATTGAAGGAGGATGCACTGGAAAATAAACATGTATTTCTTTATTACAAGAAAATAATTCACAAGAAAATGGAAACTGGGAAAGGTAAATATATTTCTTCATTTCAAAAAAATAATTTAAATCATTTATAAGATAAAATAGTTGAAAAATCCATGTAAATTAAGTATTAAATACTTTTCAGGCGGGAAAGACAATTAAAAATCCCATTTTCCTCATCTTTTTCTTTCTCTCAGTGTAATTATGCTGGTGGATTGGGTAAAAGCACGGCGGTGCATGCAATTACAGAGGCTCGAACATACAATTGCTCCAGAGAATCAGCACCAAGAGCCAGCCAGCCAGCCAAGGGGCAATCCACGTAGCTCCAGCTCCAGCCAGCCATGAAGTTTGCCTCTTGACTGCCTCTCAAGCCTTTCCCCATATATTCCATTCCCATTCCCAATCCCATTTCCACTCCCTTTTCTACGATCCCCCAACATCATCGATCCATCCAACCATCCATCCATCCGCAGGCCCGAGAACGTTTAGTTGATCGACACTTTTATGTTGACGTCGTGCGCGCGTTGTCATCGTCATCATCGTGGTCATCATCATTCCCCCTAGTTCATCCTCGACAACGTCGTCGTCGTCTTCTCCTTGGCAGTTCTGGTGCTGTGCCTGCCATCCATTGATTGATTCCCTAGAACAATGGGGCACGGTGGAGCGTTACTAAGACAGGCATCGAGTGGCACAGTGGTTTTATAACATTAAAAATCTGATCTAGGCATTTTAAATATTTTTAAATATTTTTTAAAGGCTTTAAAATAGTTAATAAGACTTTAGTATATTTTAAAATCATTCAACTACTAAATTTTTGGTCTTTTAAAATAGGTATTGATATTATTTCACCTCCCTGGTTCAACTGTGCCTTGTTTTGGCATTTTAAATATTGTTTAATATTTTTTAAATGCTTTAATATGGTTATTATGACTTTTATATATTATTAAATCATTTAACCACTTAATTTCTGTTCTTAAAAAATAGATATAGGTATTATTTCAGCTGCCTTGTTTAACTGTGCCTTGTTTTGGCATTTTAAATATTTTTAAATATTTTTTCAATACTTTGATATAGTTAATATGACTTTAATATATCATTAAATCATTCAACCACTAAATTTCTGTTCTTAAAACATAGGCATTGATATTATTTCACCCACCTGGTTCAACTGTGCCCTGTTTTGGCCTATTATAAATGCGTAGCCCTGGCAGCCAGTCAGATCCAGAGTCGCTGTTTCAGCCAGAGTTGGAGGAACCTGAGCCAAAACCAGAGAGAGAGAGAGAACCAGGCGAAGCATAAAACGAAGCACTCAACCAAGTCGCCATCCAGAGGCGACTCATTGTTTTTGGAGCTACAAAAGTTTGCAAGTGGCAGCAGCAACATCAGCAACAGCAGCAACAGCAACAGCAACAGTTGTTGCTACTGGAGCATAAGGTATTGTACTCCGGGACGAGGTGAACCCATAAAAGTACGGGCGGGCCAGTTAAATGGAACAGGTAGGCCCCAGCTGTTCACGCTCTAAAAAAGCAGTGACTTATTTCGCTCTTTTTCTGTTTAGTTTTTCTAAAAGAATGCAATATAATATAACAGAGTTTTTGAAGATGAAAAAAAAAGAAGGAAACTCGAGAGCTGGATTTCATGCAAAACATTTACTGTAAATAATTGGTTATGTGAGTGTTTAAATAATAAAAAAAAAAAACAGCTCAGAGCACCTTGTTTGCATTGGTGAATTGCTCATCGCCAAACTCTGACTCCACTGCTGAAATATTCTGGAATATAATACCAGATGCCTTATTTTCCGCCCAATTTACATTTATTTTCAAGTCTGCCAACATTACCTTATGGCGGCATACAGTGTGTCACTCGATATCTAAGTAAATTTAGGCCACGGCTTCTCTTCACCTCGCAGTTATCTATTTTTTTTTTTAGATATGAAAAGTCTATGCACGAGACCTCTGGAGACCCTGACAGCTAAAAGGGTTTTTATTTCGTGACGAAATTAGTATTGTTTGTCGAGTGTAAAGCAAAGAAGCTTTAGAAGACAAGACATTTATGGAGATTAAAAAAGATACAGCCCATAGATACTAATTTGAGATGAGGTTATGAAATGTCTAAGGTTCAAACTAGATATTATACAAAATTACACCATGCTGCCGCAATTAAAGGGAAGTTAATTATTTGATTTTTAATTGGCAACTAGAGGGGACCTTGGGTCATATCAAAGTATTAACTAAAACTAGTTGTAATTGTTTCATGTTAGAATAACAATTACAATTACAGAAGGCATAATTAAATCAATTAAATTCTAGTACAAAAATGAAGAATGATTAAGGAATTAATTAACTCGGGTTTAATTTACGATAATATGTAGAAAGGGATTTTTAATAAAGAAAGAACAGTAATAAATTGTAAAGTTAGAGTGACTTTTCTATAATTTGACATTGATTTTTTACCTTATTTGTATGACTTTATCCCTAAACCTTCTTCCGCCTTCATTAACTTCTTTCCATTTTCGCTGACAGACTCAATCCAGCTTAATTATGCCCTGCCCTATTTCGAGTATTTTGCAATTCGCCCGTATAACCCAATTAAAGGAAATTAGAGAGCCACAACAACATCAACAAAACAGTAAATAAAACGAAGCCGTCAAGAGAGGTAATCCTATTTGGCGGAGCCCAGAGACATGCCCTGGCGGCCTGTCAAAAAAAAAAAAAAAATCCAGCAATTCCGCACCCAAATATCATATCGGAAACCCATAAACCAATTACATTTCTGCCTGCATTGTATGTTTCGACTCTACGAAATGCTATTTATGGCAATGCAAGCGCAACAAATGGAGCTGGGGCCAAGCCCTTATTTAAAATCGATGAGGAGGGGACTTTTCGAAGGTTTTGTATTTGGTTATTTTCCAGTTTTCCAGTCCCCCCAAACACGCAGCGGTGTGTGGCGAAGCGCATCAAAAATTGACTCACTATCGGGCATATAGATTACAAATTTCTAAGCGACCTTAGTGGGCTGACTAAACCGCAGAAAATATTCGCCACAGACTTCCTACTTCGCATCCCCGAAAGGCAGACAGCCTGTCAGCCAGTCAACTAGTCAGTTAGTCAACTAGTCAGTTAGTCAGTTAGTCAGTTAGTCAGTTAGTCAGTCAGTTAGTTAGTCAGTTGTTGGTTTGAGATCACGAGCCACGAGTCCGGAAAAGCGATGAAGTCTTCTGCGGTTAGTGGGCTGCTGCCAGCTGTAATTTGTATCCATAAGCATATATATCTTTACTCTCTACTCTTTACTCTCCACCATCCAGCATATGATCATCGATTTTTGCATTTTGCATAATATTGCAATGATGATGTCTGCTTTTGTCATATGATATAGGCGCCATGGGTTCCGCATCGCTCTTTGGGCTCCTTTGGGCAATTGCATAAGCCCAGCTATATGGGCTCTGGGAAAGACGACTACACAGACCCCAAAAACACAAAGGTCAAACATGTTTAAAGTGCAGTTTCGAGCGGAAAATGTCACTGCACGCGCTGTCACTCTTAACTCTCAAGTCTTTGGTCTCTGGGCAATTGTTTTTTCCACTCAATTTCAATTGTTTGTTGGCGGTACGACGGGGCAGGTTTCGGGGGTTCCATTTTAAACAAACAAATGAACATTTTTGCGCATTGCAGTCGCACTTTTAACGCCCAGTTTGTATTTTTTCGAGAGGGGGAGGACTGACCTTACCAGCGAAAATCTACCCCTTGGGTAATTTTTGCAATTGTTGTATAATAATGTCCAATTTCAGCTCGGGCCCCTTGATTTAGTGCCTCACAATTGGGGGGGCCGCCGAGTTAATTGGTAAATATTTATAAACGACAGTTTTTTTTTTGGGTTGTCACGGGGAATCTTTGCAAATACTTCCTCAAAATGGGTGATCGTTATTAACTGTTATGTATTTGGAAACTATTTTAAACTTAAATAATACTAGGAGATCTGCGGAACTTTGTCTCTTTCGGGATGCAGTTTACTTTAGATAAATAACAGATAGTTC
>JAEIIH010028851.1:0-13031 GCA_018904745.1 Drosophila orosa
ACTGCGTTGCAAACTTCTGACTAAAATTATAATACCCTGCAAGGGTATAAATATATATTTTAAAGTCTTGATGTTCATTACAGAAATATTTGTTTAACTCTAAACATATTTTGGTGGGGCGCTTTGTTACATGCTAAGAACTGCTTTAGTGTTAGGTGTAGATGTACAGAAAAAAATCGAATCGTACTGGATTCAAAAACATTTTGAAGTCTTACCATCGGTATAGTACTTTCAGTAGATGTTATCTATTTAATTAAAAAAAAATACAAAAATACATATTTTGTACATAATTTTCTAGTGTATGCCGCTTTTTGTTGGTTGCCATTTCTCCGCTGGTCTTTTTTTAGTCGCAGTCTACGTGCGAAGCTACTTTTTGAGTAATGGCCAAGATTACGCTGCAATGTGGAGGAAATGGGAAATGGCTGGTGGCCGAAGAACGCGTTGACTGGGACGGGAGGATAGGGACAGGGACAGGGATGAGGTCCCGCCGCTTGTCTTCCCACAATTTAAAGTTGGTGTCACGCATCACGCTTCGGTCTAATGAGTCTCGTTTCTCCTCTCGTTTGCCATTCAGCTTCGTCTGTGGCAATTGCAACGTGATTTGGCCAACGCAGCTCAATCAAGTCAGGCGGAGGACCCAGGGAAAGGTCGAGGAGTGCCAACTCTGGTTGCGTGGCGAATGAGTAATATATAATTGGGAATTCGCTGAACCCGAAGGAAAATATATAATTCATTTTAAATTAGTCATATATATTTATGTGTTGTCTTATTTTGCATTTATATTTTTTTTAAATAATCAAAACTGCTTTATTATACATATTTAAGTGCCAAATAGTCACTTCCACTTCCTGGATTTGTCGTTTATTTTCTTTACTTTACTGACATCATTTATACCCACAATAATTTCCACATATCATTTAACTTTTTGTTTGTTTGCTCATACTCCTCCCTCTTTTATCTCTTAATATTTGTACTATTTCTCATCAGCTTGCGAGTAGAAATGCCAAAAGTCATGACCATTAAAGTTGGCAAACATAAAACTCTGACGCAGCTCCCTTTTCGCCACATTAAAAATGTAAACTTAATTTTAAAGCCAAGGCAGCCAGTGGAATGGCGGGAATTTGTAGTTGAAGTTGGAATTGGTAGAAAAGGCGGTAGAGAAGCTGGGACCTTATACAACTATAATGCCGAATCCCGACGGTTCCTTCCCTGCGAAAACATTTCGCATAAAATGCCAAATGCCTTTGGCCCTGCCACCATGTGTGTATGTGTGTGTGTGTGTGTGTGTGGGCGTGGTCGTAAAGCAGGCGATTGCAGCCAAGCTACAAACTGACAACAATGTAGACCGTCGTGGATTTTTATGCCCGGCAAACTGTAAAAAAGGCCGAAACCGACTCGCTCTTAGCTCCGCTACCAAACAAATTGCATATGAGCATTTTGCATTTTCAATTTACATTTTCCGCGCTCCCTGTGCCTCGGCTTTTCAGACAGAGGAAGAAAAGAGAAGGCCAGCTGGCAAAAGTAGAAATTCACGCTGTCTTTGCATTTAAGTTCTTTAAAAAGAGCGGCGAAAAAGGAAAACCGCAGGGCGATGAACCTTTGGGCGAAGCTAATACAGAAAACGCTAGGCAAAATGAAAATCTCGAGGTGAGTTCAAGGACTGGCCAGACATCGTCGGTAGCCTTCGGCGCCAGGACTAGACTTTTCTTTACGTTCGCTTCCTACGAGCTGAGCATAATGAGTTTCATCGTCTTGGGGAGCTGCACACACACATCACGCATACGCCCCATCGCACAGTGGAAGGCTATCGTAGGAAATGTCATGTACGCAAAGAAAAATGTAGAAAAATCTTCGTTGACAACAAATATATATATTTGGGAAAGTTCCGGTATACTAACAATAGTATTATTAAGTAACAAATTAATTTTTGTTCAAGACAAATTTAGTTTGATTTAAAAGTAACAGAATTAAGGTGTATTACCTGATTTAAATATATATTTTATTAGGTAAACAAATATACTGTACATTTTAAATTACGAACAAATCGAAATCTATGTCTATTTATTTATTGAAGCACATTGGAAGAATGAAAAGTTTAAATTCAACCGGTGGGGATTTTCTGTTGGTCTTATATAGACATCAGTGCTTTAGTCTCGTCTATAGAACGCACATCAGAGATAGCTATAGAGATGGTGGTGCTAAAAGAACGAGATAGGGCGGCATGAGCTCTTGCGTTTAATCTTATGAATCTTTGAACATACTTTAGCACTTTGACACTTTTGCCCATCGCCAGCGGCGACGACAGTGTCAAACCATAGCAAACAGTTTTCGGCCGGCTTTTTAGACTTTGTTAGCAGCGGCAGAGTGCCATTAGTGCGTGGCTAGAGGTGTCTTAGGGTCCCCCTGGCTGAGGAGCCCTAGGAGGAGTGTCTCAGATTAATGGCGAAAAAGCTGAGCTTTGGCTGAATGTGTGACTCGACGACGTGCCTAAGTGCATAGTTTTTGCTCCTATATGTGATTTATTTGTCATTCCAATGTGAAGTCTATGTTTAGTATTAATATCCTTCCTGCAGAAAGAGATAATTTTATAAATATGCAAGCTGTTTTTCTGTCAGTTGACCGACTTGTCTATTGAATCAAATATTTTATTAAGAAGATTTTATAATAAACTTTCAGGAAGAATTAAAGCAACCTCTGCCAACCCAAAAATATATTTTTTAAGCTCCACTTGAAGATATTTAATCTATTTTCATCGCATGACCACAATGTGTGCCAATGATTCGTTGGAAATTCATAGACCACGCCCAAAACACACATTTTAAATGAAAGAAAAACAGCCGTAAACACGTTGAAGGAATTTTAGGGGATTTTGTTTGGTCGTTTTTATTTTGCGGTGTGGCATTGCAACTAAATGGAAAATGAAAAATTTATAGAAATTCAAATGCAATGCGAGCCCGAAAGTAAAGCTGGCTTAAAGACCCGCTCTTCGGACGGGTTAGAGAAACAAACTGAAAAAGATACCGGGAGGCAGGGCGAGAGAGGCTGAGAGCTATCAATGGCAGCAGTTGCTACAAAATGCCAAATTTGCATATAAAGTAAAATTGAAAATGCCACTGGGAGCGGGCTAAGGCAGAAAACCAAAAGGAGAAAAATCGGAAAAATAGAAAGCTTTCCAAAGCCGACAAATGCAGTTCCTGACTTGGCCTGAATTTCCCCTCCACAATTGCTTTAACCTTTTCGAGGTTTCCTCTCTTTTTTTCTCTGCGGCGTGTTTCTTAAAAATATTTACATTGATTTGCCTGGCTTTGTCGGCCAGAATTCCACAGCCGCCTTCCACTTTCCGCTGCGTTCAAATATAAATTGCCGGCACTTTACATTTGATAGGCAGACTTGCGAAAATGCGCGTCACGTACACTGAGCGAATAGGGGGGCGAGGATGAGCCCGAGTCAAAAACCAACAGAGGCCACAAATCACAAGCCTCACTGCAGCTAAAGCCTCCTTCTGGATCGGAGAGTTGACAGCGTGATTTTGATTTTAGGCAGAAAAATCCCATCGCATTTATACTATTCTTTCACGTATTGCATTGAAATTTTAATTATAATAAGAAAAAGAAAGACATACATTTTTACATGTGCCTAAAGAAAAAATTGATTTATATATTTAAGCAAATTCGAGGAACACTTTTTGCTATTTAGTTTTTAGCTATTCAAAACGTAAGTTCTACAATTAAATTTGTTAAATTTATACGCATATATAAGAAGAGCCGAATTGACGTTGCACTATCATTTTTCCGAATCACCAATTCGAACACTTAATTGGCCTCACGCGCCCATCTCTGCGTTGCCGGTTCACGCGCAATGCCGTGAACTATTTTCCTGTACTTTTTCGGTTTTTTCGTTCTGCCTCTTTTGGTTGCGCTGGTACAGGTAAACCAGGTAAACGCCGCCGGGGAGCGAATACTCCTGGCCACGGCCTAACTGATACAAATTTGTTACACGTACATCTGCGGGGGCGGCGAGAGATACGGCCGAGCCGCGTACGTGTGTTCGTTAGCCTAAAATCCGCGTGGCCTAAACACTAAACCCCCCCAGTCCGTGTCCTGCCGGGCTAAAAACTAATTCGAAATTCATGGGCTCGATTTGCATTTTTGATTACTTGAAATACACTACACTACACGCAGCCAGGACTAGCTGAACTATGAGGTTCCACTAGCTCGCATTGTCTTGGAGCAAAACTGGGATATATTCCGCAAAGCCACGGGTATACTATATATATAGTATGTGTATGCTCAGGTGGGTGAAAAGGTGTGATATTTATATTTACCAAAGGAAAATTGTACGACTTTGGGGACTTTGGGACATTGGTGGGGGTTTTTGCTAGTTTTAAGTAATTGGGCGCCGTTTTATGGCATACACAGGCAGAAATACACTTGGGGCCCATGGCAAAAAACACATAAATATTAAAATAAAATTATAATGTATGCGTTATGGTTTAATTGGTTGCAGTAAAACGTGTCTCTTTTTCTTGTTTTTCTCCTGTGTGCTGCATTTCGGTGGCTTTAATTAAAAGCCTGTGTAGGCAGCCAGGGAAGCGGAGTGGCAGAACGCAAAGACTGGGGGAAGCTGGGGACTGGTGAGTGCCATAAAACAGAGACCGTAAAATGTGCATAACTAGTTTGAGGGAATGATTTTTTCTTTTAATTTAATAGGTAGGGGAAATTAAAGTTTATTACTTCGTTAGCATGGTTTTTAATATAGTTTCAGCCATAAATCTGCAGTCATTAATCTGATAAATACATTTTTTACAACTTTACTTAATTATTTGTTTGTATAGTTCAACGGAACAATTGGTAACTTGACATAAAAATATGTTGCTGCTTATAAATAGATAAATTATTATTAATTATTGTTCAAGTCATAAACCGAACTTCTTACTTCCTTTCCACGGAACTCCACAGCGGTCTAACGTGGATTAGATTAATTTAGGGTAAGATCTAAATAACTACATACTATGTTTCCTGGCTTCTTCGTGGGATATATTTTCTCCCGCCTTAGCAATTTTTCCGCATCCACCCTCCTACACAAACATTGGTTCTTCGAGCCGGATTGATTGGTTTAAATTAAAGTAAGAATTTCAATATTATAAAGCCATGACTTGTGGAATAATTTTATATGAATAGGTAAGTAAGGTCAACCATTCTTATATTCATACACTGTTTTTGCTCGGACTCTCACACTTTAACAAACACAAAGTACCAGCCACTAATTTGGCAATTTATCCCAAATAAGCTGGGAAAGTTGGGAGTTGGGATAATTCCAGCCCCATTTTCCCAGATTTCCACCTCCAATTAAGCGGCCCGAGACCCACCCCGTCCAACTAATAGATACAGCCCATTTGTAGCCTTTTTCCCCATACCTTCATTAGGACTCTTCACCTGGCTGTCACCTGCGGCCAAGAAACTAGCAATTCCATTGCATAACAGCATGAAAATGTGCTAATTTGTTTAGTCAGCGCCACTTTCAAACTACTCTAATGCTGACAAATAACTATAATAATGGCACAGTTGCAGTAACAACCATTCGGAGTGTTGCGACAAAACTTTCAAATATGCCGAGCCCGACTACGTGAATTATTCTGTTTGGGCCTCGGAATGGGTTGGATCCCCATTGTCATTGCCGTTGATGGCGTTGATTGTCTACGTGTTTGCGTGTCACCCGAACATTACGGCCAGAAATGTCTGCCAGCCACGAAGTCAGCTCTTCACCTTCATTCAGCCCAGCTCACCTCCGCGCCGAATGACTTAATTAGTTAAAATTTTGGCAATGTCTTGCAACTGAATACACAGTATATTAGAATTGAGTAGAACTCGGGAAATAAGTGTTAATTTCAAATGCCTTCTAAGTATCAAAAATATAATACATTCAATACGTAAGCTAATTAAGCCAGCAAAGTTTTTGATCCGATTTGTGGCGTCGGCTGGCCCAATAAATTACATAATCAGCATTAGCCTTTTCCCTGTTGATTTTTCATTATGTTCGCCTGATGCGTGGTTGTGTTTTGTAGCCTTTTCCCCATTCCATTCAGTGGGACGTGCACACGTGCCTGCCAACTGCCGGGCCATCTTTCCTAATCAATGACCCTTATCACCCTGTCGTTGGTGGCTTTAATTAAAGTTCAAACTGTCAGACGGCACCGACTGAATCGAACGGACGTAAATTGAATTTTAATGTGCGTATACGCTATATTTCCTCGGCTTTCCCAGTTTTCCCGCCTTTAATGCAATCAATAGACGACGAGCAGAGCTCAACTTAGCCCACATTGCTCAGAACAGTGAGCTCTGAAGCAGCCACTTGACAAGCGGCTGCCTGAGGAGAAAGGGGGAAAATGCGGAAAAAGCGCTGGAAAATGCGGGAAAGTGGAGAGAAAGCGGCGCAAGGAGCGAACGGCGACGTCCTCAATTTCTCGATTTTTGTCTTCGCCTGTTTTTTGTTGTACTCTGTGGCCTAGTTTTCGGGGAGCATGCAATCAAAGCGGTATTGGCGCCTATTAGAAAATAAAAATTCCCCTCTGAGGCAGGAAGTTGGAGAAAGTGGCGAAAGGGGAGTTCGTAATTGGGTGAGGGCATAAATTTCCATGGACCATTTATGAGAAGCTTTTATGGGTCTTTAGAACAAAGCGGTACACCTGGAACTATGATTGATTCGTATTTTTGTTTGATTATAGGGCGAAAATTGTTCTCTTTCGAATAAAATAGGAAGGAGAAAAAGGTGCTGGATTATAGTTCTTTTTAAAATAATATATTTTTATTTATATAATGTATGCTGCACATACCATATATAAAAGTTAGTTCCTGCTCTGAATTCTTCTAAACGCAATTAATTATTAATAAAATCTATTTACTTTTTATATCAAGTAATATTATATTATTGAATTAAATCAAAAAAGGCCGCCAATTTAATAGACAAATCTCTGCATGATACTTGGAGTTCTAAAAAATATTTTTCATTTAAATTTGTAATACTCAAAATGAAAATTCAATTCATAAAAGCCTTGGCAAGCAAGTACATTTTGCAAGAGCTCCTATCCCTCGTTCTGTTTTAATTCACTTCTTTATGAGCAAGTTCGATGTTTGATATCCACTTGTTTCAGTTTGCAACATGGCCCTGTACTCTTGGCCCGGCGCGTGTTTATTGTGAACTTTTTGGTATTTATTGGCACTTGATTTTCTGTGGCCAGTAACCGAGTGTGTCACGTCTCTCGTTTTTTCATTTGTCTGGGCCCGGGCTGTCAAAGCTTTTGCGAAGTTTTATCTTGGCAATTTATTTGGGTTTTATGCAAATCAAATTACGCCGAACAACAAATTCATAAAAACAGTTTCATATTTGCTGTGCGGCTCTGAAACGTATTCAATTTAAATGCTAAAATACCTTTAAACAAGCTTATGTGCAGTTGCATGTATGTATATTCTATATTCAAAGTTCAGTTTTTAAATGAATTGATGGCGTTTTTGTGACAGCCACAAATCGGGGACGATAGATAACAATTGCAACCAGTGGGACAGAGCTACGATTTATGATAGCTGATAGCTTGAATTATAAAAAACATTATTTGCTATTTACCTATAAAGTTATTGCAGCTTCAAAATGAACAAAATTTATGAACCTCTTGCTGCTATTTGTCTCGTCTGGCATCAGAAAATACAAATTGTGACAGGATCTTTTGATTTCCACACTGGAAAACTTTTAAATTAGCCGCTGAGCTGTAAAAACAAGACTAGACACGAAAAAGCAATTGCTAGGACCAAGAAAATTCGATTCCGAACCAACTTTGTCTGCAAATGGGAACTTGGCCTGTCATGTGCGGGGAAATACAGCAATCTGCAGGAATATTTTTAAGCGAAGTCGGAATATTTTCTCATTTCGCATTTGCTGTGGCTCCGGCACACATTTTCCCCTTCTCGTTGCATATGCAGAGTGAAACTAAATGGCGTGTAACAAGCTTCGAGCAAGAAAAACAATAAACTTCTGCTAGGGTTTTCCTTCCAAAAATATGAAGGAACTGCGAAAGTCTTTGAGTAGACGAGGGAAAAAATTGAAAAGATATTAAAGACTGGCGCCAAGAGTTGATCAAATTGATGCTTGGCTTTTGGGACAGCGGCCAAAACCGATGGCCCAGCAAGAAATGCTGCGAAACTTATAAACTTTGGCAACAGCAAATGGAAATAAAATGAAATAGAAAAGCAGAAAACGAAATGGCATGTGAGTGGAAAAACCACGGAGTCGGAGCCCGGCTCGGAGGTCCTTGCATTTCACCGGCTCACGCAAACAGAGCGCAACGGACACGTAGACACGGAGAACCCGTAGAAGTTACATCTCTCCAAGCGAAAAGGGGGCGTGGCCGGGCCATAACAGCCAACAAACAACAGCCCTCTTGGGCCTGCCACTGGCACAGTTCAATTTCGTTTTAGAAAGAAATCAAACAGAAAACAAAAGGAACCGAAGCAAGCTCGAGGAGAAAAACGAAACTTGCCAGAAAAGGCTGTCATCGATTTAATCAGGACAAAGTTTTATTTATGTTATTCCCCTACAGATTGTTCACTTGTTTTTCGGGTAATTGTGGCCCAGCTGACAGAGTGAAAATTGTGCTGGCGAGAAAAATGGTTCGCGTTTCGGTACAAGGCTTTGAATATTTCCTATACAACATTTTTTGTACTTAATAAATCAAAGTACTTTTACTGATTATTTATTTTTAGAATTTAAAGTTAAGATTATTTAATTAGTTGAAATAAAAAGCAGTTACTATATATTAATCATATGTTAATTCACTTTATTCTTATAAAAGCCTATTGACAATTCTGGTTATGTAGATCTGAACATTAATTGACGAACAACTATTGTTGATTTGACAAACTATACATTCTCTGAACGCTTAAGGTTAAAACCTCTTTATTATTTATTTTAAATAATAGTTAATTTATGAACTAATTATAATTTAACTTAAAACTATACGAATAAAATGTATCTTTTGAATTACTTAGAAAATCTTAGAAATAACTTAAAGTTTACTAAAATACAGCTCAATAATTGAGTGATCAACTTAAATCATTGCATACTTTTTACGAGTTTCTAAAGCTTGCAAATTTGCCACAGAAGTTGGTGTATTTTTTAAACCAATAAAAAGTAAGCAGTTATTTAGTTTACGCTCTAAATACCTGACAATATTTTGAATATATAGGATAACCAATGTGTAATTGGTTAACCCTTTACATTTATTAGTTAATAATAATAAATACATTTTGTGACAAATTAACAATTCGAAATGGCAATAAGAACCCTTATTTAAGTTCTGTTACAGTGGCTTTCAAGTTCTGTTCAGTATTTAATAAAAATGAAGAAGAAAAAAGGCAAACTTCAGTTTTCCATTCGGCAAGTCAGGCTGCCGTCCGAAACTTTGCATAATTGGCAACAGCAACTTGACACGGAGCCACTTGACGAGGGACCCTCAAACTTTGGTCCCCTTCCCCGAACTCTCTGCAAATTTAATGCATCCGTTCGGTGAACGAAGTCCGAATGAAATACGCTCCTAATTAGTGGCGACCCTGTACCCGATTCAATTTCATTTTTTATTTCAACCGCGCCACTCACAAAGGCCAAACAAAACGAGAAATTTAATTATTTATGAAAACATGGAAGGCAGCAGCACGGCTGCTCAAAACATTTTTCATTAGAGCCGAGAGTTAACCTCCCTCGAAAAGGGAAGCACAGTACAATGTAATTGCCGGGCTAAACCCAAACAGAAACCAACTTTGACCGACTACGGCCTGACCACTATTGTGGCCTTGAAGCGACTGCAAAAAGGCCAAGCCGTGGCGGGGCGTTCGCTGGCAAATGGGGGCTAAACTCATATGTAATTTGCCTTTGCCCAGCGAGTTCCGAGTTCCACTTTCATCATGCAACGCAATGGCAAACAGCGGTACGAACCGTCCTATATATTATACTGCCGCGATATATTAAGCCCGTACACGCGAGAGGGCCAAGAGCAGCGAAAATGGCTTGGAGAAGAGTTCGGTCTGTTGAGGGACACATAAAACAGCCGGCGGCGGGGAAAAGTCAAAGTGAAAGTATCACGGAAACCCCGAATAAAATGTCGGTCGCATTATGGTAATTTATATTTGATATGTCGGCCAGCAAATGGAAACCGGTTCCGCATTCGGATAACGGTGTGATACATATGTCTGGTACTTAAATTTGATTGATGTTATAGAGGGTATTCGTGTTCATAATGGGTTTGGAGCCGAATTCAGATCGATTTCGTAGTGTGCGAATGTGAAGCTGCTATTCAAATGGCCTTTTCTTTGGTATTTCAATATTTTATTTTATTTTTAAATTCAAAATCTGCAATAAACTTTAAATATTTGGGTTTAAGGCTGTCAAAGTCCCTGATTTCTATTTTACCTGAAAAGATACTCCACAGATAAACTTATCGGAAAGGATTTGGCAGGAAGTGCCAATAGAGACACCCAAAATTTCTTAGCCAAGACTATCTATCCCCGATCTTACGCAGTAAAAGTATTATTAAATAAAATAAAATTGCCTATTAACGTATAGCAATGTTGGGCAGTGTATTAATTTTACAGAAATCTAAATCTCGTTGTTGGTTTCACAAATTAGATCAAATTCAGCTTTGAAACTAAATATTTCATTTAAATTGAACTCTAAATCTGTTATTTAACAAATTACAAATTTCTGGAGGTAAATATTTATTGCAATAACGATAAAATGAATACTTTAAAAGTAACTTGAGTAACTTGTTAGTCATTATTTCATGCAGAAAGTAATGCGTACTAAATTACTTGTATGTTACGTAAAAAATCAGCTAGTAATGAAATCCCGACTTTACAACTCAAAGCCAAGGCTGAAAAAACAGTGTTGGCTTAACAATTTACATTACAATATCATGTTATATTGTGTTCTCAAACAAGATGAGGCTAAATGCCAATAAAACAAGCTTTTAACCAAGTTTTTTGTTTCCCCTTTTTTGTTTTCCGCTGGCAAAAGCCTTGCTTTTTTTCGCAGGCCTCGTGTATCCTTTTTCATCGTGTGTGGCTATCCTTCGCAGCTATCATGTATCTATGCATGCAAAATGCCCATTTTGGTTGTTGGCTAAATGTTGCTTTTTTTCAGCTGGCTTTTCATTTTTATTTTTATTTTTGTAGAGGGCACGTTTAGCCTTCAACTCTGGCCGCTGTGGGTTATTGATTTTTGGGGCTTCCTAGTAGTTTCGGCACAAGGTTTTTAATATTTAAACACTGGTCGCGCCCTCTCGCTCGCCGGACGAGTCTGTCTCTGTTGCGCAAACACAATTCGGAAATGACCCAAAAATGCTTAAATCTCAATAAAAGGGCATTTTGACTTGAACTGTCAGTCGGTGAGTAAGGCGAAGGGCTTTCTGGGTCGATGTGACGGGTCGTCGGGCTCCGAGTCCGCCGGAATTGGACGGGGATATACGAGTGTGCATGGGGCCTGGCCTGTTGTTTTAGTCGTCGACAGTTTCTATGCCAAGTACTCGCACACTCACACTGGCACACACAGTCCACACTCGCAGACCGTTGTTCGCTCGGCAAGTGAAATTGTGTTAAAAATCGCATTCCTTTCTCTATTTCTGTGCAGCGGAAATTGAAAATAGCGTCGCGTTGTGTGCCACTCTCGTCCTTGTTTTTCCAGTTGCAGTGCGAAATGCTCATATGGCATGAAAATTTAATTGGAGTAAAATGCTGCTGCGCAACTCTCAAAAACTAGTTAGCGAAGGCAAAAACGAAAAAGGAAAGGGCAAAAAAAGCGAGGAAAACTAGCACATAAATCAGCGAGAGTTTCCGCTTTTCCACCGCCACCTTTCGCCCCTTTTTACTTTTTCCGACTTTCGAGATTGAAATGTGCATATGGCATTAGCTTCAAATATGGAAGAAGCTTATATAAATAACATGAATCTTGTGTGTGCGGCCAAGTGGTAACGAAAATGTTTATTAGTCACGGTATGGAGTTGTCTTTGTTGGAGCTAAAAATAGAATATTCCATTTTTATGTCCTGCCCAAAAAAATGCTAGGAAACTCATGCCAATTTAAAGAAAAGGCTTCTAAATAATCTGTATTCTTTAAAAGAAAGTATAAAGGCATAATGGGTTTCATTATGTTATTTTACTTATTATTCAAAAATAAATATTCAAAACTTTTTTCACTTGGCTGTAACTACAATAACTTCATTTTTTTTTTATTTTATTTGTTTATGTGCAACTTAATGTTACTTTTTGTAAGAGTTTTTAGCGAGAGTTTCGTTGAAATGTCTTAAGATTGATTTGGTTTATGCTTATGATATTATTTTAAAAAGAGAATTTTAATTGTTCGACTGTCTCCTAGTAATTGCATAATCACATTGCATTAAAATATAAGCTATACGTGTTTTATAAACACTGTATTAATACGAAGTATTAATAAGAAGTCTCTTAGCCGATTGACTTTGTTGTTCGTCGTTTTCATTTAAGAAAATTATTTAAATTATAAATTTAAAAAATATAACAACTAAGCTTAATTGTTATAAATACTTCCAAACATTTCCTTTTCCGAATTGAACACTTGTATTTTTCCACCAACAACACACACATACAAATCCAGTGCCATCTAAGAACGCCTAAAAGGCAGCAACGCAATTATGATGACTACGAAGGGAGCAAGGCATGAAATGTAACGATATTCCAACTTAATCCAAAATAAACACTTAATTTATACAGGGAGAACTATTTTGGCCTTCCACTGGGTGTGTACTATGGTCGCCTGCGGGGTGCATTGCTGATAAGTCAAAGCCCGCAAAAAGGCTTTGACATTGCACCCGGCCTGGTCTAGTGGCTGTTGAAGAACTACCTCTGCCCCCATGGCCACGCCCAATTTCAGTAGTTTTGTGGCTGCCCATACACTAAGCGAAAATATAAACAAATATATATCGACATATGAATATGAATAAATAAATAAATATATATG
>JAEIIH010028855.1:0-17882 GCA_018904745.1 Drosophila orosa
ATTCAAATTCTGAATTAATCAATCAAATGATATTGAGTTAACCGCACTTAGTTTGGTCGCAAATCCGTTACCCCTTGACTTGATTAATATTTATTCAATCCACATAGTTATGCCGCTGCTCTCCATTTTCACTTAGCCCGCAGATCGTCGGCCCGAGTAAATTATATTATACAAATGTCGATTATCTTAATCTCCCACTCGGCATCCGGGGTATTCATCAATCATGTTTGGCTGCCAGCTCTCTGGGCAAATGCCACTTCAGCAAGCCCCATCTTGTTGTCGGCTCCTATAGGGAGCCAAGGAGTGAGATATAGGGGTTGCGGGTGTATAAATGTATGTGTGAATTGCTCCAGTGAACTCCGAGTTGATGATGGGGCGGTGGGAAACATTGTTCCCGGGGCTGGACAGACGTTTGTCAACATTAACTACACTTAATTCAAATTGTCAGCAGACATGTCACATCTCAGCGGCTCCTACCCGGCCATTTTCACCCCCTTGTACTGCATGGAAACGTTGCATAAATTACGCCATAAAGCTGCAAATTGTCGCCAGCAATTGAAAAGTTTCGCTGTGCGTTAAATTGCATAAAAACTGCAACAATTATGGCATGTGTGGCACGCACAAGGACGCATTTTGTCCGGCAATTAATGGCCAGCAAATGATTCCAGCTACTCCAAGAACCCAGCTCCACTCCCCGGCTGAAGTGAACTGACCTGGGGCAATGTGAAGAGTTTGAATTTCCACAATTTGCATTTGCAACGCGGCTTCCGTGGGGCGCGCTTCTTTAATTGCCGATAAGCTTTTCTGTAATTGTTCTTTATGTTTGTTTGCCTTTCACTTCCCTTCCCAGGCCCTTCTTCGGGGTCTTTCTTTAGCTCTTTATTATTTGCATGCCTGCGAAGTGTTGAAGTGCAGCTGCAGCTTCCTCAACTGACGACTCAAGTGCCTGGACGGGGGAAATCTGGAATGGATCCAAGTAATTACCAAGTGGAGGTGGCAGAATTTGCCGGTTAGAGCAATTGAGTGTTTCGCATAGTTTATTATGATTTTACACATTTTATTGAGAGCTTTTAGTAGCTCGAGTCGGTTAGAAGGGGGGAAATTTATTTAAATGAGGTTTATTATTAGTAAAATTCACTAATTGTGCTACAATTTATGAAACACTTAAATTAAGCAGTGCGGAAGCCAGAATAAAATGTTGACAAATGAAGGCAAATGTTGGTAGGAACATATTGAACATACATATATGTTATTTCACATGGACTATCAGAAGGACATTGCTAAATCGACTTGACTGATAAATAATACCCTTATACTAGAGCTGTAAAAACATCGATAGTAGCGCCATCGATGTTTTTCGATATTTTCAGAGTTACTATCGATATTATCGAAGATACTATCGCTCCATATAAAATGCCAATATTAGGGGTATTCTAAAAACGTAAACGTATTCTTTTAAAATTTTAAAGTAGCGATGGACTATCGCGATAGCTTAAAAACAATCGTGGACCACTATTGATATTATAGATAAAACCATCGATATTTGTACAGCTCTAAAGGTAGAGAATACCCTATGGGTACGAAGGATTTATACTTATTTATTTATTATTATTTATATCAATAAACAAAAAATATTAACAGTAGTGTACGATTTCAGAACAATTTTGATTTTTAGAATTTTCACTTTAAATATAAGAAGAAATTATATTTTCCATAGTAATACTATTTAAGACATTATTGTTCCAACACATTTCAAGCCCATAAAATTTTCAGAAGCCCGGGGCCAACATTAAGCCTTCTTAATGACCAAACTTAAAGCAATTCCCTCCTTGGGAATTTCACGCACTTTCCAGAAATGTGTCTGTGGCACACGTGTCGTCACCAGTGGGGCAATTCAATTAACCTGTACGACATCTAGTAATTTGCTTAGACGACCGACCGACCGACCCACCTTTTCCCTAAAAGTAGAGAAGAGAGCTGCCGTTTCGTTTACCACCTTTGGCTTTACCTTTTCTGAAACACTTTGCACATAAAACTAATTTCCAACGACTGAATATTAAACACAATTTTCAGCCCAAGCGAGTGTGAGATAAGATGAGGCCTCCAGCCGCTGTGAGTGTGTAATACCAAATGAGGCGAAAAGCCAATCTTGGCCAGACGGCGCTTTATGAAACATTACACCAGAGCAGAGCAGTCAGAGCAGTCTAGGAATGGTTCACCTTTCTCGACCTTATCAATATTCATAACTTTTGCCGGTGGGGGGAAGGCGGTAGCTGCGAGATACTCTCCGGGATGCGGTACTAAAAGAGATTTATGCCTTAAGTTGTGCACGCTCCCCCGACGATTGATAAAATTTAACACAAATTGACTGCGCCACATAAGCCTCGAACAATTTCAGACACTCGGGGCTCCGCTCCGTCCCGCCCTCTTTAATTTAACGCCACGCCTAACTCCAATCTGTGCCGCACTCATACAGCGACCGAAAGAAATGAAGAAAACATTGAATCAGCATAAAATCTACATTATGAAAAGCTTCGGCTCCACGCTTCGAGTACGAAAATTTTATTAAAATTACCCACCCCATCCGGGCTTTTTGTTAAACTGGCAAACCGGCGGCATGCGGCAAGCCCGATCCTGGTCCTGGACTTTTCTACCTGGCCCGGTGATAAAATTAATAGCCTACGCCTGGTTTACGACAGCCGAAACAGACGACGCTTCCAGAACAGAAAACCAAAAAAATAGCAATTGCCTCGAAAAATGTTCAAAAAGCTTTTTTGGGGGATAATTTCCAGTCCTCTAGTAGTCTTTGTCATGGCCCTGCCCACTCCGCCATCCCTTTGATAGCAATCACGAAGCTTCATTTCATGGCGAGGCAGACACGAAAATATTCTAAGTAATTTCAGCTAAAATATGTTCCTGATAGCCACGGATAGGCCATGACTATGGTGGCATGTTGCTAATTTAGTGGGCTGGAACCAAGGCAGCGCCAAAAATGTTAACTGTCATCCATGGAAAAGATTCTATTTAGCTGGAATGCCGCCACCAGATTGTATCAATGTGGGACCATCTTCTAAGGGAGATATGCCGGTATTTTGAGATTCATTTTGACTTTTCTATAGTGTAAATTTAATTGTAATTTTAATGAAATTTTTATTTTAAACGGTGTTCCAAAATATTTATAAATGGTTCTGGATTGAAATGCTATTGAAATATGTCTGTATGCTTTAATTTATTTTGACTTTTCTATAGTGTAAATTTAATTGAAATTTTAATTACATTATAACATTTACATTACAGCTATAATAGTTTATGGATTGAATGCTGTTGTGGGACATAATAATATTGAAAGGCCTCGCAATAAAAATATGTTTAAAGTCAGCTTTATTTTAGCGAAGACCCTTAACTAAATTAATTCTGAATAAATTACAACGCTAATGGGCAGTAATTTCATAAAAAGATTTAAATATAAAGTAAATAACTAAAATGAAAAGCCAAAATTACGGCTTATCATATTAAAAAACTGGTTTCCCATTTAAAATGGCCAAAATTAAAAGCAAGATTTACCGAAAGCCCAAATATTTGCGTGAAAACGAAACCCCATTTTCAATATTATCCCTCTTTCATTTTATAACAGCAATAAAGAATTCATCTTTTTTGTTACAAGTCAGTGATTCCGGCAGCGGCAGTCAAACCGGAAGGTTGAATCCGGAGAGTGGGTTGCTATTTGTGGAAAGGAAAAACAAATTGCAATTGCATCGGCTGGCAGGCTATATCCGTTGGCCTGTCTTCTCATCTGAGTTATTATTGCGGGGAAAGTTCCCCTTTTCGTTGTTGTATTATTAATTTCCATTAACTAAATACCCGCTGAGGCCTGCCATTTGTTGTTATGTTTGGTTCTTTTTTCATTTATTTATTATTTTCTCTCGCCTTGGCCTCCATCGGGCTGGAAGATTTCAAATAACAGAAAGGCTCCCAAAAAAATGGGGGAAAAAAAGGAATTGCGTAAGGAAAATTCGTTTGTAGGAAATGCGGCAGGAACATGCGGGCTTCAAATGAAAAAACCAAGCCGGGCATCTATGTAGGTCAGTGTATACGTACAGTGTATATTGTTGGTTCACACTCGGGCCATCCACCGACACACAGTCACACGCACGGGACCAAAGTCAACATGCACTTGCACCGCACGATATTACACATACGCCCCGATGGCACAGAAAGTGGGGGAGAAAAATAGGTGACAGGCGGCGTGCGGGCAGACCTTCCGCAGTCTTTGGCCAGGCCCATTACCCACAAAAGTGTGTTCGGGTTTTTAGCGCCTTCGCCTTGCCCCCACATTCAAGTGTTTGACTTGCCTCACTCAACTTTTCACTCTCTACTCGCTTTTTCCCCATTTTTTTGCTGGTTAATTTTTGTAGTCTCTATATATATGTATATATATTTTTTTGGGGCCAAGCCTGGGCGAGGGCAAGTGCAAGTAATTGTTATAATGGTCCAGGAATATTCATGTGCTTGTGTGCGGTAGTTATTTGCTTACTTTACAATGCGCAACTCGGAGGAGGTGGAAGGCTCCACTGTTTCCACATCGGGTGGCTTTAATATTCCCTCACAAACTGCGTTGGTTGGCGGCTTTTTGCTTCAATTAGCAACAGCCATAATTGCGGCTTATTTACATTCTTTTTGGGCGCAAATTTTAGTTGCCAGTTGGGTTAATTAGGCTGCCTCGTAAATTATGCAGTCGATAAATGGGTAAATTTGCTGAGGCATTAACACAAACAAGAGTGGTAAATGGATTCCACTTATTAACACATAAATGGCGATAAGAAATACGGAAGCCCCTCGGTCAGTAAATGTATTTATTATGTTATTAGTTTCTACTTGAAAAATGTGCTTCAAAATAATATAAAACCACCAATAAAAGCCAGAAAGAGAAGGTATAAAATATAGAAATTGTAAGCACAATTTAAATAAAACATAATTAATGAGAAAATTAATAATATAATATTTTTATTATGGTAAACAGATGTAATCACAATACTGTACTTCCCGAACTTCTGTTTTGAATAGAAAACATATTTGAATACGAATTGATATCCTCCTACAACGGCTCATTGAAAATCAGCAGGGATTCGCTTTTGTTTTTCATTCAATACTGTGAACATTTGGCGCCAACTTCCTAAAACAATAAAAAGGAGAACGACGACAAGAAGTCAAACATCCGTGTATAATTTATGCTGGCGCCATCGTTTCGCTTTCATTCACGAGGCTGGCACTCTCATTAAAATAAAATAAAGTTGGCTAGAAAATGTCAAATAACAGAGGCACGGCACCAACTACAATACTACGAATGGCGAAAATGTGTTAAGCATATGCAAAACGTTGCGGTGATAAAAACGTCACTTGACCAGACAGACAGACGGTTTGACACACAATCAAAGCAAAAAACTGTCTGGAAAAAAGACAGTAATAAGATAACTAAACAAAACGTCATCTGAGAACATTGCCATTAATTATATTTCATTTTTCTGTGTCTCTTCGTCTGTCTGTCTGTCTCCTTGCATCGCTGATTGCAAATGATAATTTATCTCTGCGATATGCATTGATAGCACCGAGCCGTCCATATGTGAGAGGCGTGGGGACGCGTTAAGCGGCTTGTTGAGTCGGTTTCGGTTCTGATATCTCTCGCCCTCTTTGGCCAATAAATCATTTCGTTTATGACCGCCGACGTCGTCGTTGAATTATTGGCGACAATGTGGAAGCTTTTCCTTTATTTTTCTGAGCTGATGGCGCCGACACTCCCGGGTCTCCTTCTCTGACAATGACGAAGGCAGACTAACTTGAATCTTTTGTGCGTCGTCTTATATATCTACATATGGGCAAGTTTATGGGATTGAGTTTAGGGTGTGGACTGCCGATGACTGGGCTGTTTAGAAGCTTCTTAGGGAAGCACTCAATTAAGGAGGGATCAGCCCAGCCTATTTTGAACGAGTTAAAGCTGAAAGAAACATATATTTACAAGGCTTGCAAATATAAATACAAGACTCTTGCCTTAATTATAATTAATTTGTTAATCTAAAATATTTATCTTTGTAAAAAAAAAGAAGTAGAAACTAGTCAAGTATAAGGAACTTTGGCAACCTTCAAACTTTAAGGGAGATCCCTGAATTGTGGATTTTGTGGCCAGTTTTAAAGTTTTTTAATTCATTAGTGAAAACGAAATGTTGTTTGAATAACATGCTCCGAGAACTCGCCCAATTATTTGCCTAATTTTGCCCCATTTTATTTTCTAATTAAGTTTTTGAGCCGTGAAACAAAAATACCTTTGAACTTGCTTTCTGCCTGCCAACCTGGCGGTGGCCAACCCTTGCAAGCCATTTGACAAAGCTGTGACCCAAAAAAACGTGAATGAAAGGCCAAAACTGAAGACCCAAAAAAACTTTTTACCTTAAGCTCTTAAGTACTTGGAAAAGTTAGACAAATCCCTCTTTTCTGGTTGACAGAGGCTAGGGGATTGGGTACTTAAGTAAACTGAATTGAAATAAAACTAATTGCTAATTGAGCACCGTGCCAGGATCTAAACCTAACCAAAATCGGACTAATGACAGTTAGCGATGACGTGTAAGGGGTCAGTCAAGCCTGGACACACGTAATTACCATGTTCGGCGAAAGCGGAAACCTTTCCCACAACTCTGGACTGTCCATCTCGGTCTCTTCCGCTCCGTTCGTGTCCCCTCTAGTTTGGCTATTGTTTCGACTTTGCCTGTCCCACTTTTTCGTTTTAAATCCGCCTCGGCTTCCTTTTTGTCTATTATTGCTTGTTGTTGGGCACAACCTCATTGCCCCTTTTGGCCATGTTGTTCGTTTGGGGTTTTCTTGTAATTTAATTTTGCGGTCAACCGACATGACACAGGAAGCACGGAAGGCATAAAGTAGCTGGCAGCGCGGACCGCAGGCCAGAGCCGCAGAGGAGCATCCTTTTTTAGCTACTTTCCCCTAATTTCATGCCATGCCTGCTCTGGCGCCTGATTTTTCTCCGGTTGCACTTGGAAAAATCTCAGTGACTTTTTCGGGGAATAGAAAGCATAATGGATATTTACATTACAATTTATAGCTAATATTATTTATAGATTGTCCTCAATGTAGTCTATTTATTTGAATTTGCAATAGGATATCCAAAAAGGGTTTAGTAATAAACTGGTAGTAACCATAACCTTATATGTAAGTCTTTCAGTAAATGTGGTACTGATAATGACAATTGGCATGTTCAGAAACAATAAGAAGTATAGCAAACCGGACACTTTTAATAGCAGTAAAAATTTATTTTTGTAGACATACATAATTTCTAGGTTGATTTTATTTCTTACCATTTCTTATTCTTCTTCCTATTCAGCGTCGATCAATCTTAAGTGTGTCCGTAGTCTTATTCTTTTATTTCTGGTTAAGTTATTTCACATTATCTTGAAGAAATTGATGAATGCTACAATTCAGATTTTTTAAATATAATTATCCCATTCCAATGCACAAGCTATTTAATTTCTTGTAGTGTATATATATGCCGGAAGTAGGACTGCAGCCATTTTACAGCTTCTGCCAACATTTCAGTCAAGTGCGTTGGCGTTTCCGCTGATGTTGGCACGTGTACCGGCAACATTTTGCTCTTCCGTCACGCTCTTCTTCTTCGACGGTTTTTTGGGGTAGATTTTGGGGAGGGTTTGTGTGTTTTGACACTCTTTTCGCATTAATGACACGGCGCGAGCATCCTGGCTGTCTACTTATGAGGTGAATTTGATTTTATAAGCAGTTGAACACGGTTCTATAAGACATTAGAAGCCGTTTCGTGATACAATATTTTCTTTGTTCGCTAGAAATGGTTTATGTTTGTTACGGTGGCTGAATATTTTCATTTAGGGCAATAATTCTCACACAAAAAACTTACATTTGTAAGCCTATAAGATATAAGAGCTCAAATAATTGTGGAAATGGAAAGTAATTATAAATATTAATCAGTAAGGAAATGTCAATGCCACATACTTCTTTCATTTCTGTCATTATTACTCATTCCTTTTCATTTAAAATGATTTTGCTTTAATACATTTTAATATTATTGCATTTTGTATTTAAAATATAATTAAAGAAGGTTCTCTCCCCTCTACAAATCCTCTCCTTTTCCTTCGGAAACTCCTTGGGAACTTTGACCCAAGGCATCGTTGATACTTAAAAAATTCACTCTGTAAACGCAAATGAGTGGCGCCCCTGGTGTTTTCATGACCAAACGTGTGCTAACGATTTTTTTTTAGCGGCTGCTTAAAAAAGATGGACAAAAAAATAAGGGTCGGTCGCCTTTTGGGTCGTTTTTCTTCTCCTGTATTTGTTTCGGCTACTTTTTCTCAATCTCATTTCCTCTTGCTGCTTCTTTTGGGCATCCTTTTTGTCCTCTGTGAGTTAGTGTGAGTGTGTATGGGTGGGTCCTAATAGGCTTTTGGGTTGGTCTCGGTTTACACGCCTTTGGGCTGGACCAACAAAAACGAGCTGCCCGGAATATAATTTCTAGATATTTTTAGAACACAACCAAGCCGATTTGATGAATGCAAATATTTTTCTCTAATTTGTGTATTTTTTTGTTTACTTGTCTTTGCAGGTAAGCGAAGAGCTTTCAGTTATTTGTGGAACATAAACCCGATGAGTGGTAAGAAGAAGTATTATTGTTTAAGAGTCATTAAAACTGAGCTCCGAGTGTCTCATTTCGTGGATAAATTGGGCATGACTAGATAACAGCATGGTCCTAATGAGATTAATTGCCATATCCCGCTGAAACTCAATTTAATTTAAACGTTGAGGACACACCCACCAACTAATATGCTCAAGCGCTAACACAATTAAGCAAATCATAAAATCAATTAGGCGAGCATTGCATTTCATCTTAATGTCCACCGAGTCGACAAATAAAATGGCGGAGCCAATGTCAAACAATTTGATACGGAGACACGCACTCGGGCACCCCATTAAACACACACAGAGAGGACAAACATCTGCCCAATTAGAGCATTAAACCTAATGCCAACACGATTGCAATTAATTACCGAAGAAATTAAATTCCATGTTCAACACGTAAATGGCGAATATAAAGCGCGCGCCCCCCACTCCGTTCTGTTACGTTCCGTTACGTTCCTTTACCGTGGGCCCACATTATGTGTGGTCATACAGTCGCCTCTAATTCTACTACTGCCGCTCCTACACCGCCTCTCGGCGGCCACCCAATTTCCGGACGCAGCCCTCCTTTCTGCCGTCAAACAATAACGTGTTGCCACGTTAATGACGCCACATGGTGGCATCGGACTAGACCAATCTATGGCCGCACTTAACGTGGTCCGCGTTTTATGTCCTATTTCGCTTCTCTCGCGTTTTATCTGAAACGCGACAGCGCGAAAAAGTTTTTCATGAGCTTGGAACTGGCAATGTGGGAACGTGGGCATCGTGGGGTCAGTCGCAAATGTGAAAGTTATACTGCTGTCGTCCAAAGTAATTATGTGTGGTGGCGGTTTTGTTTGTTCCTTGCAGACTCCTAATTTTAATAATATACAATATCTATGAATGTGACAGGATATTTATTCTTTCCTTTTCTTTTTATTGCTCTTTTTATTATATTTTAGTTTGTCTTTCACAATTGTGTTCTTATCTTATCCTTTTCTCCTATTTCGCACGATTAGAAGTGATCTGCTGCTCGCCATAGAGGCGCTCTCTTGAGAGAGTAACATGCTCTTTCAAGAGAGTGTGTCTCACAACTAGTGGGACCAGAGCTTGTATTAACTTATGGGTCAGGTTAATGAATGGTTTCAGAAGTCTGACATAGGATCTTTACAGTTCTTGATTTGTTTCGGACTGACTTAGATGATATTTTAAGAGATGTCTAGGAAAATATAAATGGCCTTTTTAATTAGATTACAAATTATTATTCAATATATTCGTTATATTTCGAAAATCCTAAAATCTTAGGGAGATTAATGCTTATTTAACTCAGAATTGTGTCTTTCATAATTCTGTATATCCAACTGTTCACTTTTTTTACACTCTATAATTTGTTTTATGCTCCCATTTGATAACTGTGATTATCGTAAATAAGGGTCTAATTAAGTTTCTGTGTATTTAAGCTAAAATCTTTACTGTAGCAATTAAGTCTCGTATTAACAAAGTCGAAAGGAGGATGTTGGTCAGAACTTTGGCGTGTTGTGTGTGTGTATTTTGACTTTTCGTCTGACCACGCGAGGCACGTCCCCTGTGTGTTTGCAGTCTAAATATATACCTGTGCTAAAATTATTGGGTAATTGGTCAAATGCCAACTTGTCAACAAACTCGTCGAGTTCATGGCTTTCCTGCTACCTCGGTTCAAGGCCATTGAACCCAGGGGTCGACATTGGAAGACATGGTTTGCAATTCGTGCTAGCTGAAATATTTGTAGAACTAAATTACTACATACCTACATATTACACGTTATGTTTTTCTCTCCCTCTCAAAATTAATTGCTTTTACATATTTTGCTATTATTATTGGCACCAATACCCTACACGTTTTGGTAATTCGAAACTTGAACAATGATTTGTATTGTCTGCCCTTCGGGCAAACTTCCATTACCATTGATTAAGTTGATTGAAAACAAATAAATGGGGGTATTACGGGCAATCTTGAGGGGAAGTGGTAGACGATAACGTTGTTAGGCAGGTTGATATCTTTTGAAAGGCTTTGCCTGTCCATTTACAGTTCATTTGCTAATGAGCCAATAAGGCCACGCGACCGAAGGCAATTCAAGGCCTTTTATGCAACCCGCTCCCCTGCTCAATGGGGATATTAATGCTGTCAAATGCTTGGACTTAAGATTTATATAGCTCTCCCCTGAATTGGGGGTTGTGCTTAGTGGTTGTTGTTAAAATTGTATTTGTTTTGTACCATTCTTGCATGGCAACCACATCTCTTATCAAAGATTTCTGGAAATGTCAATTTACGACAATGCCAATACTATTCCAAGAAAGAAACGATTTCTCAGAGATGGTCAATCTTTAAGAACTTAAATAAAGATATGCTTTGCTATGGACTCAGCAATGAGAGACGATGAAATTTATCTTTTATTCAAATTTAAGCTAAATTTTCAATTAGCACAATACACCTGCAATTTCTTTAAAATGTTTTATCACGTAAATAAATATCTCATGTATCTCTGAAATAAATAAAATATATTTTTCATTCCTTACTTTATTTTTTTATTCTATTTAACGTTAAGGTTTTCTCTGAATATTTGCACAGGAATCTTAAGCAAACTCTACCAAATAAGATCTGTACATTTACATTTTCCTTTTAAATTCTGCAACAACTCAAAGCAACTCAAATGAAACTCATAAAGCAACAATAATTGCCGACAAATCAAAATCTCCTTAAAGTGAAATGTGTCAAGCCTTTACCAAATTACAAAACAAGTCAAACAAGAATAATAACAAACTTTTATGTTAATTGTAATTACACAATTTCAATCAAGTTAATTGCTCCATTCCTGGCAGCTGTGGCAGGAGGTTAGCTTCATTTAATGATTTATTCAATTAAGACAGAGCAGCAGGAAAATGAAAATTTTCTATAAGGATTATTGGTTTACATAATCAAAGGCCAGGCAAAGTTTAAAAGGACATCAAAGTCAGTTTTCAGGGGGATCAAATTAGGGCTCCAATTAAGAAATTCATGAGTAAAAGTTCTCCATGATCAAGGCTTAAGCCAATTATCGTGGTCTCAAAAGTTTGCATTCTGTTGGCATTAAGGGATTTCATTAACTGGCCATATAATATGCATATATGTACACGTTTCTTAAAAGTTAACGCAGGTGTGCCGCTGACAGATGTAACGAGGCGTATACAGCATTTTGAACAGCGAGCGAAAAGTTAAATAATGGTGGGTGGCAAAAAGCAAACAACGCTCCCCTTTTGTTTCCCCTTTTTAGCTTTTCCAGGATTTTCCGGCAAATCATGTGAAAGTGCTTTAAGCTAAAAATTTGCTTAGCGGGAGAAGCGAAGAGTGCTGCTATTTTTTTGTGCCAATTTATGTGTGCGAAAAGCAGGGAGCAACTGAAGCGTAATGGAAGGGGAAGTACTACCTGTGCTGCATTCTTCAAAGTTTTTCGAACTTGCAAAGTTTGAACGCTGCCTTAGCGTTGCCTACTTTGTGGAGGTAACATTTTCGAGCTCTTAGACGAAGGAACGATATAAATTTAAGCAATATACGGGAAGCTTAGCAGAAGGTAGCTTGCAACTAAACATGATTCGGAAATAGGGTAAAACTAGCCATTTTATTCAAGGAAATTATGTTTAATTTTGATCGTAAAATATATATAGATGTATGTAGAAGACTTTTTTGATTATAGATCCTTCTGCTTATACTGTTATGCCATTTTGAAGTTATTGATATTTATATATATGATTATAGGTCATTTTTTTTTAATCAAAATGGAGTTTTTGTGGTTTTTTAGTTTTGTCTTTTGAGTTGTTTGCTGTTTTCTTCTTAATAAGAATTTACTTTGTGTTGATATTTTTATTTGTGATCTCAAGGACTTTGTTTGTGATCAGATGGATTTTTTGTGGTCACACAGTTGGTTTTTTGTCATTAGCACTTTTTCCTAGTCTTCAGGATTTTTTGTTGTTGTCATAGAGTTTTTTTTGCGGCCATAAGAACAAATATTTATTGGATCAATGGTGAGTCTATTTTTTGTGGTCATATAAATATTTTTTTGTGGCGGTTATATGGTCAAAATGAATTAATATGAAGTCATGTGGAGCTTAATCTCCGCAAGCTCAGCTGCGGGAGACCTTTCTAGTATAAATATAATTATAAACCAAAGTTATAATGGCATGGTAAATTACCATCCAAAGCGATTCAGCGACAGCAAACTGCATATATGACAACCAGAAGCACACATGCTTGCATGATAGTGCCAATTGGCAAACATGGGCTAGAAGCGCATAATCACACGTCAAGCTAAATGTCTAGAAGTCGAGTCTTTCCTCTGCCTCTCCCCCTCGCAGTCTGACTCTCAGACACTAGTGTAATTAATTACTAAATACGTGTTTGCAATGCTTAGCTGAGAACACTGGCACGCACACAGCGGGACAGAGACGAATGCCTGGCTAAACTATTCGCACTTCAAACGGAATATCCTTTCGAGAACTCCAGGCTGTCTCAAGTGTCCATCTATCCTCCTCGCTCTGCTTCCAAGGCCCCCCTGCATGTGCATTTCAATGATAATATACGTATATATATATATTTTAACAGCTCTGACCACGCCCAGCTGTCAGCTGTGGGTGTTGACTCCGCCCCGACTGAAAAGTGTTAAATAACAAGTACAAGTCAAAGTTTCCCTGCTCTAGTCCCACAGAGAAAGGAGAAGAAAAAAAACTTTTCGCCCTCTAGCCTTATAAATGACTCTCAATGCTTTTGAGTTATGAAATGAGCTCCCCCGTTCTCTAGTTCTCCTCCCAGCTGGAGCAAGATGATAAATTATATCTCGCCGCTCCTCCCCGTGAGACATTCGAAATATGCTGGTAATTATTTTGTTGAATGTCGCTCAGGTTTTAGTGAGAGAATTTATTATCTTCATTCTCCTTCCCGCCGGACGACGCCCATAGACTAAACCATAATAAATTTGTGTGGGTTAGTTGGCATCGCCCAGAGTCGCAATTTATAAATGACCCTAACTGTGCACTCTACGAACAGGAGGTGAAATGGTATACATTTTTCCCGGAACATTTATTAGGCACCAACAAGGGAAAAACATTGGAACTGGATTCTAGATTTATGCCTTGAAAATAATTGTTTAATTAGTAAACTGAATATTAGTTAAAATGTAATTAATTTTTAAGGGGTTTTAAATCATTAACCAGGGTTAAATAAGACTATTTTTAGACCACCAAAGCTAAGTATCTTTGGCTGTCAATTTTAGGTAGTTATTGCCTTGTTAAATACGCACCACAGCTGCGAGTCTGCAAGATATGACAATGAAATTGGATACCCTTGGAGTATATCTGTCAAAACGCAATATCAATTAGAATACAGTGTACAGTGCGTGGGGATGGAAACAGCAGTGCTTTCTGGTTCAAAGGACATGACAACAAAGCCAAGCCGAAACGAGCCAGGCCAAGTCAAGACAATTACAGACACTTGCCATCTGGAACGAGAAACAGTCAAGGCGGTTGCCCCGGCTTGGAAAAATGTGAAAAACGTCAAGTACAAACGACGAGTCGACAGAAAGCCAAAGCAATTGGTAGGGGAAAAAACCCAAACTTGACGGAGAAATTGTGTTTTCTTGCTACAGAAATTTGTACACTTTGATATTAATAATATTGCGGTTGAAAACTTTTTACTGCAATGCTGTCAAACACAATTAAGAGTGTCACTCGAAAGGATTTTGCTGCGAAATCAAAGTCGCCACCAGATGAGTTAAAGTGCAATTGGCCCGAGTGCCAGTCAGAGGGGGAATTAAATAAATTGGCAAATTAAATAATAAATTTGGTGGCCAATGCAATTTCATCGCCGGTGGTTAAGTGAAACACTTTTTGTAGCCTAGTTTCGTGGGCTTTAGATTCCGCCACCTTTATAGACGGTTCGAATAAAAGTTTTCATTCGACCTCACTCCTTCCGCAAACTAGTTTCTCGTTTTTTTTCTGCTAATTGCTTGTCCATTTTACGGGCTAAGGTTTATGGGGTATGGGTTAGGGGTGTGCGGGTTTTGGGGCAGCAACTTCGAACCAGGTTGCTATGTAGGTCGCCAATTGGATTTCAAGCAATTAAAAGCGGATTAAAACTGCTCTGCGTTACGGCAAATGAAAAAGAAACTTGGTCTCTTTTGCATTGTTTTTTAATCTGATTGTGTTTTTGTTTTTTGCCTTTTCGCTGACGGCATAACGGCTTCATAAGGGATTCCCCAGCAATCTGGTTGCCAACGGGGGATTTCGTCTCTTCTGTCTCACTTGTTACGGCATTTTTATGCGCATTAACAAGGTAATTGCAGCAGCTTTAAAGGACTTAAGCGGGCACGATATACATTTTATACACAAAGATTAAAGAGAGAATAAGAAGGATAAGTCTTTTCGCTGTTCTTGAGCATTCAAGATGGCTTATTACCTCTAATAGAAAATTGTTATCCATACGAGTGTTTGCTGAAAGGAAACTACAGAAACTTTAAGATTGAAATCCTAATCATCCTAATAATACTATTTTGCATAGACATTCAACTAAAATAAAATCTCTACCATTTTTCTAAAAGAAACTTTTACGCTCACCTGCTTAGACTGTGCCCCTCTGAACTTCTTTTCCAGTAATTATTGAAAAGTTTTGCCAGCTCGCAAGTTATGCGAGCATTAAGTAAACGTCACGGATAATGTTTATGCATTTATAATGCATAATGTGGCAGCAGAGCCACAGTGGAGCTTCGTCGGGAGACGTGGAACATGACGCGCGGGCGGGACATGCTCGAAGTATGCAACAAAGTTATGCAAAGTGCTACGCCTTGCTTGCCACTTGAGAAACGCTGCGAAATTCTCGAGCAATGTAAAAACAGAAAAAATAGTGTCACAATGCATAATGGGCTTAGGAGGAGGAGGAGGACGCAGGGGCTGGTAGGCGGAAAGGCGGGATGGCCACCCGTCTGCGACATTTTCCTGCCAACTGCAACAGGACGCAGGTTAAGTTCTTGACGCCGGTGCCACATAAAGTGGCAAAAGTTATGCACGGCCCTGTGCCAGAAAAAGGGGCGTGGCAAAGTGTCAACTTGTTTGATTTAGCTTCCAAGAAGGAGCACGGGCATAGAGGAAAATAACAAAAATAATCAGCCTCAGAGCTGCAAGCGGCAATTTCTCTTGCGCCAATCAGTGCCTCATTACATGCAACCTGGCTCGCCAGTTCCAGTCCACACCTCATGCTCAAGTATATCAGCTTCCGCTGCCATAACATGCTGACGTGTTTCCGGCAAAGAAACATTAGGGAAAAAACAAAGAAGAGAGGAACGAAAAAGCGACGAGCACATATATATTATGTGATTTATTATTTTATCCCGTCAACGTTAAAAAAGACCAAAAAAGTTTCTCCATGTTCTAAGTGGATGGAAAGAAAAACAAGGAGTAGGCTTTGCTGAAGTTGGTATACTCTTAAGTTTATAAAGGGCTTTTATTTTAGTTTATAAATGTTTTGGGCCTTGTGGAGAAATATTTTGTACTTGATATCGGACTGTACCTTTCGTACTTATTTAAAGTAGCTTAATTATATAAAGGGTTTTGGTATCAATAGAAATTAAATTATAACTTCTTTTTATAAACTTTTCCTAAGTAGAGTTGAAACATTTTTGGGTCTTCCCAAGGGTGTATTTTGTCCGCTTCAAATGTTATGCCACTTTTGCTTTCAGGAGTAAGACTTTAATGATTGTTGCTCTCCTCAGTTGACGGCAATTAATTCTTAACTTCAGGATTCCCCTTCTCTCAACGGCGCGATGGAAACAAGTTAATATATCAACATTACGCCGCACTAGATGCCAAAAGCTAGGAGTCAGCGTCTTGATTTTGCGCTTGACTAATTTTAGCTCTCACTTTTCCTGCTGCTTTTCTCCGTATTTTCTTTTTCTTTCTTTCTCATTTTCGTTTTGCTTTGGAAAGTTTTGTAAGCGAAGTCGTGCCACTTTGCCTGGCGTTGTTGGGCATTTTCCGTTTCCGCGTTTTCTTGCGAAATTAGTAGTATTTGCCATCGTTGTCGCGCTCTCCGATGTTTTATCTTCAACTCCATTGCGCGCAGACCAGCAACAATTTGTTTTTCGCTTCGGCAACCGTTTGCTCCAGCAACACTTGATAAGCAAGAAACTTTCGCATTTTGTTGCCATTTTTCCGCGAGTGCTGGCACAAAGTTAAGTAAGACTTTAATTTAAGTTTGTAGCTAAGCTTGACTCTATATTACATTTTGTTTTGAAATCACCTCTAATTGAATATATCTTCTTCTCGTTTCAGGTAAATTCTCATCTATATACACTGTTGTTTCGATTCAACCACGAAATATCATCTTTATATATCTTTCTGATGATCGTATCAGAATTGGTATTGTACTTTGAAAGTAATTATATATTAAATGTACCAACAGGTTATATACATAATAGGGTTATCAAGAGCTCACTAGGACTTCAGTATTCGAATTTTACTACCAAACATTTTGTAGCCAAAGTTCTGACACATTTGATTCGGGTGATTTCTGCAGTATCACCGATAGATAGTTCTAATATGTCTTTAAGCCATTGTGAACTCAACCAGGTAGACAAGGTTTCCTTACTTTACTTTACTTGGCATGTCATTTTTAAACAACTGACATCTTGTATAAAAGCCAATTAAATATGCGCAATTCATTTGCCGGAACTCCTCCTTGGCTCTGGTTGAAGTCTTCGCATCTTTAATTGTCCCACTATATGTCCTCGGGGCCAGCCTCAATTTTCGGTTGAATTCCCTTCTGGGTTTGACGCGCCTGAATGTCGCGATGGCATTTAAAATATGCAAGGCATTTGACATTTTAATCAACCGTTGCCCTCGGAACGCAGCTAGGCAAAAACATTGTAGGAAAAGTGCAGGGAGAGCCGAAAGATGAGAGAAAAAGAAGCAGTGGGAAAACTTGCGGAAATTCCTTAATGAATACAAATATGCCCGACCGCTTCACTTTCCGACTGTGTTTTTTTAGCGCTAAGCTGAAAAATAGAGGTGGGCTAATTGGAAAATTTTTCGGTTTACGCCCTTAATTAGTGATTAGATGTCTTTAGATTTTCTCTGTCTAAAAAATATGGTTTACAAAACCTATTGCTTTTACAGTATTATTATGAAATTCAGCTGAAA